>JAAZTK010001451.1:0-14021 GCA_036507255.1 Megalothorax incertus
AATTAATCAATTCCTCAAATCAATCAAACCTTTAGCTTTCAAAAGCTGGAAGAATGTATTGATTGGGGTAAGTCGATCCCGAGTTCCTCCACCTCCTCCTTTGTCTCCTTTTGAAAAATGGTGTTTAGAAATAATACTTTGAATCTTTAATCTCAACTACCTCGCTTTTGTGCAATGAGGATATTCTTTCGAGTAGATTGCGTGGAGGCAATCCCACAGAGTAAGTCAGATGCGTGTTGCCTTGCTCGAATGCTTAGCTATTGATTTAATATGACAATTAATTATTTAAGTCTGCATACACCATAAATGAAAAAACCGATTTGGGGTGACTCCAATGATTAAGCACCCGATTCGCCCGGGATTTGGGTAGTAGTGAAATAATATGCAGTTTCTTTGCGATATTCCCCTCCTCATCGTCCCTCAAATCTGTCAGAATGGCTTTGAGAATGTCAATCTGGACGTCAAAGGTGCCAGATCGGACATGCCATATGAATTGTTCAAAGGAGAGGACCCTATATCCTAGATATACAAAGAATGGTGTAAAACCTTGAGGAAGAGGAACTGCTAGTGTCCCCAAAGCGAGTGAATAATGCTCGAGGAGGAAAAATAGCCGCTTTTTAATGGGAGAATCCAGCGTATCTCTATAAAACATTTACAAATCAATTCGGATCTATTAAAAAACCCTATCAGAAATGTATTTACATGAGTTTAAATCCCTTGTCCTTGGGTTTTGTGGGTGGAAGGTGTGCGGAAATGCATACAAGGTGACATAGGAGTCGCGCAGCCTCCACCAGAGCATTTACATATTTCCCAGCCACCGACTGACCATGGGAGGACCATTCTTTTTTCTCTTTGAGGAGATACATGCTCAATTCCCTCAAATTCTAATTAAAAAATCAATTTTAAAAACGTTTAAATTGAAAATAAGAAGCCCTTACAATAGAAAAGATGTACTCTTGCTTGTTGGCAGTGCAAGACTCTGAGGATTCTGCGAATGGAAGCTGTAGCTCTTGATTCCTCCTACCAAAGAGCCCTGCAAGGTCACCGAATGAATGGCATACCATTGGAGAGGAGGGTGTCAATGGCGTCGAAGCCCTGGAAAGCGCTTCCGGCTTTTAAAAAAAGAATTTCCGAATTGAAATTTAAAAAAACCCTACAAAAATGAGTCTTTTTAGGCTAGGACCTTATACCTTGTAGCACTGGAGTGAAACAATGAGTTTATCTGCAATTGATTTGTGATCAAATCGAAGGGAAGAGTTTTTAAGGGACTCCCAAAGCCGAGTCCAGGTATCAGTCTCATTATGAGGAAGTATCCTCTGGGTAGGAGAAAGTAAACTTGAAATAGTGTTGACAAAACTTGGAAGGAACGTGATTTGAACATTCCTTTGACTGGAATCCCTTCCAGGAAAAGGGCAATAAGGGATTAGGTTGAGGAAAGAGTCAAGGGTGGCCGTGAGTTGCTTCCGTGTTTGTAAAAAAGCCGTCCCAATGAGGAATTCTTGATAGATTTTTGTCAGGTGGAGATTTCCGGTGATTTTTCCAGACTCGTAAATCATCTGTCCATTGAAAAACAATTAAATCGGAAAAAACTCATAAGAAATGAATACCCTTTTGGCAGCATTAATGTCACCCAAATGAAATAGGAGGAAATGCATTGTAGCTAGGCGGAAATTGAGCGGAGACTTCTTGACAGAGTCATTCGCAAATAGCGTGGTGGAATCCAATCTAATTTCACGAATTGAGAGATCTTCAAACGATAATTTAATGGAATTATCATAAATATTGGGGAGGATGGAGCGGAAGACAAGAGGAGAAGGAAGGAGAGATTCATAATCAAAAATCAGATGATGCGAAGGCTCATGGGCAAGCCCAGTGTCCAAGAAATGGATAAAAAGTGGCCAAGCAACAACTGCCACAAATTGACCACCAAAACAAATCCTAGCGTCAATCCTCAAGGGCTCCTGACCCTTGAAGCTGAAAGGAACGATCATTGTGATCGTTTTATTGTAGTGGAGGAGGCTGAGTTTGTAGGAAAAGGTCTTGTCCGATGATGTTCCAAGCGTCAAAAGATATACAGACCCGGAGGAATGTGCGAGAAATCGAAAGTTGAAGCTTCCATCAGTTAAAACATATGGATTTGGGGTCAATGCAGCTTTTGACACAGGCGTAGTCAGATCTTGAGGTTCCAGAGGAAGATTTAGCTTAAAAAAAAGCATTAAATTGACAAAATAAGCATTTAAATTAATTAATTGAGGGTAAAATAACATACCACTGTTTCTCGAGGGTATTTATCATGGAATTGAAGGACCGAGAGAAGAGGTCTGTCCATTTTAAGGCTGGTGGAGACCACCTCATCGTCATAAGAGTTGACTTGACCTTTGCTCGTGGTAAAATAAGCTAGAATATCGAGTTCGGGGAGGTATTGAGCCCACCGGAAGGAGTTGATGATTCTTTCTGTTGAAATAAGCTTAATTTTTGAGGGGTCCTCGGCCAAGGGAAAGATTTCAAGGTTGACCACTTTGACCCCTATGTAAAATTGACATCATTTAATTAATTTAATGAAGAAATTAATTATCGCGGTTATTACAATCTCCCAATTTGAAGAAGATCCCTCGGCAAAGGTACCTCTGGCATTCTGGAGTCAGTTCATCATCGTCAGCGTAATTAACTGGATTAATTAACATTTAATTCGAATTAATTGACTTTTGTTTAGAATTAAACCTTGAACCGGGGGTGAAAAGACGGGTTTTGAGAGGAATACCCGCAATTCTGAATCCTCGACCTCATCAAGGGAAATCTGATCCAAGATATCCATTTGGCTAACCTCCTCAGAGTCTGAAACTTCCTTAACATCTTCCAAGTCTTTTTGACTTTCATTGTCATTTTTCCTGGCCTCGAGGAGTAAAATTGAGCTGGAAAATCTTTGAGATTCTGACTTTTGAGGCACTTTGACTTTGCGGACAATTGAAAGGAGGGTAAACCGGCGTTTCTCCTCATTTTGATGACATATAGGAAGTAAATCTTGGACAGATGATTGTGTAATTACCTCTGAAGGTGCCTCCAAGGGGAACCTGACCTCCCATCCCACTTCTGCTGGCACTTCAATTGGTGTAAATGATAGCAAATGATGTCCAGATTCCCCAGCATGGTACAATTTTGAATAGGAGATTAAGAAGCGGTCGGTGCACCCCACGAGCGACATGATTATAAATTATATTTGGACAATTATATAATTTAAATGGATTTTTTAATCACTTTATCTTTGGTATTTTTTATTTGTACAAACATTGATAATAATGGCAAGCGTACACCTGACCAGGAATACATTAACAAATTACAATTGAATAAATAGGTCATATGAGCTTGCACAAAGTATAATGCATATCTCAGGACCCTCAGAGACTCAGATCTGTATCGTAATCAATACTATATTATAACTTTGGCCAACACATATCATACGAGTAATCCAGGTCCTGGATCCAGGATTGCACAAATAAATGGCACAGTTTGCAGATTTCAGATATTATTATTGTTATTATTATGGTTGTTATTAATTCAATAAGCAGTAGGCACTGTCTCAAACTTGAGAACCCGCCGAATCTTCCAAGAATCCACCGAATGTCCCGGATCAATAAAACTCCGAGGGATCCCGAATCCCGATTCCCCGAACTATACATCCTGGCCAGGGGGAAATCGGGAAATGAACACTCTTTAAAGTTTAGGATGACCTTTAATGAGCTTAAATTAGTAGATTTACAAATCGTTAATTAGTGTTACACAAATTGGCACATTTGGCATTATTTGGCCCTAAAAATTGGCAATTTGCACCCCAAAATCAATCAATTAAATTTTAGAAGTGTCTCAAAATGCCCATTTGAATTTGAATTTTAAAATTGGCGGTAATTTCAATAGGGAATTTAGTCGAATCTAATCCGAATACGAACAAAAAAAAATCGTCAGAAAAAAATATCTTCACTTTCTTTTTTTACCCATGGACAATGGTCTAAAAGAGGTCAAGACCAAGGTCAACAAGTAGTTGGAGAGTCTGTGCATTGCTTCGTTAATTTTTTGTGGTTTCCGGTATCAATTTTGACCTAATTCTCCAATTTCAAAGAACTTCGGCCCAAAAAAACAATTTAACAAAGCAAAGTGATTTGCCATTCAAAGACAAATTTAAAAATTAATTAACTCTTGAGGTCACCGACTCTTCATGTCGTTGAATTCATCGACAGGTGCCATCATGCCTACAGTCGGAGGGAAAGTGATTATGACCACAACGGAGGGGGGTGGCCATGTACCAGCATTTTATGACCAAATTGTGGAAAATTGTTGACGACACCTCAATTGACGATCTCATTTGTTGGAACGAGGTTTAATTAATTAAATTTAAAGCAATTGCATAATTAATAAAGTTTTGAATTAATTCAAATGTATTTATATGATTATTTATTTTTATAAATTGTAACAGAATGGATCTAGTTTCATCATCAAAGACCAGTCTAAATTTGCTCGTGACCTTCTTCCTCTTTATTACAAGCACAATAACATGGCCAGTTTTGTTCGGCAGTTGAATATGTGTACGTTATTTTAATTTTTTAAATTCATTTTCGATTCCTTTTTAATTTTATTTGTGTATTTTAGATGGATTTCACAAAGTAGTGTCGGTGGAACAAGGTGGACTGAAATTAGAAAAGGACGAAATGGAATTCGCTCATCCATTCTTTCTTCGAGGACACGAGGATGCACTGGAACTAGATTAAAAGAAAGGTAATGGTCAATATTAAAAGGACAATCTACTTATGATTTTTAATTTTTATTGGATTTTAAACAGATGCCTGCCACAAAACACGAGGGAGAGGGTGGTTCTTCAGAGAATATTACAAAGGTCCTACCAAAAGTTAGATTGACACAAATTTAAACCTTTTAGATTAGTCCCAAGTCTTTCTCCTTAAAAATTGAAAGATTTACATTTAAAAAAGGCATACAATCACGTTCAGTTTTTTTCCTTTCCAGGTTATAACGGATGTGAGACAGATCAAGGGAAGGCAAGACACAATGGACTCTAAATTAATAACAATTAAACGTGAGAATGAAGCTCTTTGGCGTGAGCTTTCCGCGTTACGTCAAAAACACGCAAAACAGCAACAGATTGTGAGCAAGGTACGTGTCAAAATGACTATATTAAATTAATATTATTAATTTATATATTCGCTTTCCAGCTTCTCCAATTTTTGGTGAGCCTCATGTCCTCTCAACAGCATCGCATTCCCTATAAACGGCATCTCCCCCAGCTTATGATTGACGAGTTCAAGGGGTCCGTACAAGGCCCATCTAGGACTAAACGGAGCAAAAGTAATATCCTCCTCGACGAAGATGAGCTCCTTGATGTAATGCCAACCTCTTCGGGTCGAGCTCTTGGTGGTAGTAATGTCCTCTCAATTGAGGATGTTATGCCCTCACCCTCAAACTCCGAGAATGAAGGATATAATGTCACGGAGGCTGATGATGGGATAACGATTGAAGACGTAGACGCTGTAATTCCTACTGTGACGAGATCAAATGGAAATAGCAATCCTCTTGCTATTGAGAACATGGTTCTACAATCTGTTGATGCTCTCAACGAGGTTCCGACTACATCCACCTCTGGATCAATTCCTACTTCTTCAACAGATGATTTTAACCTGGATAATCTGATTGACTCCAACGATGGGTTCGTTTATAAATTAATTAATTGAGATAAATAAAGAAATTAGAATTTGGGGATGGGATTTATTTATAGAATTAATGAAATGTTTAAAATATGATTTTTGTTGATCCCTCTATATTGATTATACCAAATATAATTATATAGAGAACAGATTGAGAATCAGAATACAAATGATGATGAATCTAATTCCAACTCATTAGATAAACAATTATCACCGTAAGCTGAATAACATTTGATTTTATAGATTCTTGCATTTTATTTTAGCCAGGGCAGGGCTTTAATTTCTAATTTTCCGCTAATTTAAATTATATAATCAGGTAATATATATTGGGTATCGATGATCATAGGGTTAATTTTGAGGTTTTTCCCCCTAACATGGAAAGAAATGCTTTTTAATAGTTAAAAAATATCCCGAAATTCTATAATTATTAAATATTTTTATTTTTACTCTTTTTTCAGTGAGAATCTTGATTTTCGTCTGGATGAACATCTTAATGAGGTCGAGTCAGGGCTGAGTAGTATGCGAGATCTTCTCAAGAATGATACCTCGTATAACCTGGACGAGTCACAATTGATTGGTGTAAGTGATTCAATCTTTGGAAAGTCTTTCGTAAGTAACCTTTATCCAAAAGGAGGAAAGAGAGAGAAATGAAGTGTTTGATAAACTTGTGATATATACTCTTCTTCTTGCTTTCTTTTTTAATTTAATTTTTTAAAATGGAATGAAATATTTAATCTTTTTTCTTACACAAATACAGCTTTTTGGAGATAATGACGACCTCCTCGACTTTGACATTGACCAATTGAACACCCCAAAGTGAGCAGATTATTTATTGAAACGAACTCGCCGGAAGATTAAACAAAGGATTGGTGTATTTTTTAGAAGCGTACATATTTAATATTTTTAAAATAACACAGGTCTTAAAGAATTTCATGTATTGTATTGTTTTGAAAATTGCACATAAAAATCTTGTAAATTGCAATTTGAAATTTACACAAAACACACAGGTACTAGCAATTAAATTGTAACTAGTTTTTAGATATAAAAGTTCACGATAATCGATTGCAAGCGCGTGTAAAAAAATAGATTTTAGGGGCTGCAGTTAAATCTTAAATGTTTAAAACTTAACATTCTAGAGTACCACCTTTTTGACTTATTGTATTTAATGATAGGCTATTTAAAATTCTTTTAATATTATTGTCAATTAATATCAATTTATCAAATGTTATATGGAAGTATATACTACCTAATTAGTAATTACAATTATTACGAGTAACAAGTTCAATTAGATTTATTACATACACAGAGGATTATGACACAGATCCGTATTTTATAAATATCAAAAAATCTATTTTAAAAGAGCGTGTTTTTGAGACTTTGTAATTCAGAATTTCAAACAGAGTGCATTGATCAATTGGGGTCCTCGTACCCACATATGAATTGTATAGACTTGCTAGTACCATACCATAATTATTAGATAATTAAAATTTAAATCAAAGAGCTAATAATTTAAGGATATGATTAAAAAATGATTATAATTCTCAGATGATAATATATAACATTGTAACCTAATTAAAAATTGAATGCGGATTGATTATAGAGTTGGAATTGATGGGTTTGAATAAATCTTATGCGTTAACACCCACACTTCAATTGAATATTTCTTTAATTACGTTAATTAGCTAGTAAAAAAGAATTAATTAATTAAAAATATCAAAAATGCAAAAAATGCCATCATAAACGGTTCACAATGTATTTTAGATAGGCTAAAATCAGGGTCAGCCATTTTGTAGGATATAGGCTCATTTGGAGCCTATAGGGTATAATAAAAACAAAAAATAAATAGAGCAAAATTAGCAAGTTTAAAGCTGTCATTAAAATTTAAAAAAGTGACATACCCATTGACCTTTGACCCCATCAGATCGTGTCGCATGAAAAGTGTCCAATTAAAAACCGAAAGTGACAACAAAATGACAAAATGAAAAATACAGGTCAGTTTTTAAAAATTCAATTTTTTAAACCTTATCAAAAAATTCAATATTGAACCCAATTCAATAGTAAATGTTATTTAATAATTAGATTAGATAAATCAGCAACTTTTGTACATGTTTGATGAGAATTAGACTCATTCCAATGTCATTTAATTCAAATAGTAATTTTGTGTTTGTGTATGTTTTAATTTAATATTTGTTTTCATCTTTGACACAGGAGGATTGCCCAGAGCTTTTGCTGAAGGACTTGTACTAATTGGTGGAGGGATCTAAAATCTATTAAGCTGGCGACCCTGTCAACGGACCCCTCCTCAGGAGGAGGTGGTGGTCAACAACATACAATTACCGTATCCGGAAATACAATGTCATTTGCCCGGTTGAAATTAGAGCCTGGCCTAATTGCTTCATCATCCGGACTAGGGAGTGGTAATTCCATCGTTGTGAGTGCCTCTAATGTCCTCAATCAAATGTCAACTGGGAGTGGTGGAACTATTGTCACTCATTCTGGTGGTATGGGATCTTTATCACTTGCTCCAATTGACTGCTACGAGGATATGTTCAAAGTAATTACATTTTTTAAATAATTTCAGAATGCCTTGAATTAATTGTTTTTTTAAATGCAGGAAATTACCAAAAAGCTTTACGGGGAAGATGGTCTTTCAGAGATTGATGCAACACAGAATATTGTTTATGACACGACAGATGCCTTTCGTACGGATGGTGGTGGAGGTGGGAGTGGAACAAGTCAACTCATTGTCACCACTGCTAATGGTCTACCACCTGGTACATTTGTAGTACAGCAGAGAAGAATTCAAGATGATAAAGGTACGTTTTAAGTCTGATAGAAAAACAAGTTTAATTGATTGCTTTATTTCCCACAAAAGGGGTGCCTCAAACATATGCTCTCGTCTCGACTTCCCCACCTCAAATGACGATGGAGGAACGTTGGTTCGAGAGTGATGAGACGCTAAATTGGACCACATCAAAGATTGCTCGATATAACCCGGGTCAAAAGGTTTTTCGATGCGTCGATTGTGATTTTGTTGGGTTTCTGTCGCGTGTTGCAGGTTCGTTTTGAAATATTTAATGGCCTTGCATAAATTAACCGCTAATTAATACTTTTATTAACGGATTAATTCATTTTTATTCCAGAACATTGGCTAGGTAAGAAATCTATCAATATTCCTCTAAATAATGTATTTATTTTTCATTTTTAATCGTTGAAATATTTTTATTCATGTAGGCAATCATGCAAGGTGAGTTTCACAAGTTCTTTGTATCTATATGTGATTGTGTATAGAATTTATTTGTGCTTTTTTTGGTGGGTGTTTTTTCAACTTTTTCTTAAAATATTCATTTTCATTCAGCTTGCGAGTCTTTCAATGTCCAAGATGTCCATATACTTCTGCTTGGGCTCGATGTGTTAGAATGTAAGTTCATTTAATTGTTGTATTTAAACTAAATTGCATTTTTATTCTTATTTTTCCCCCCAGGCATTTAACGCGTCAACACGGGGAAACTCTTACGGATAATAGCTTATGGAAAGAGAATCCTGTCCTAGAAGAGGTACCTAATCCTAATTTATATTTATTTCCAGCTTATATTTCAATCTGCAAGCTTTGACTTGATATTTAATATGCCATTTACACTCTTAGGTGTCAAAATACCTCAATAGTTTAAAGACCAAAGTAGAAACAAAACCAGAGACAATCATGGGAGGTGAGTTTTTAACTTTTTACCCAGAATTATTTACGATTTAATACAAAACTCTCTTTAGGAGAAAAGAGATACACTTGCCAATATTGCCCTTACGCAACGGATCGACGCGATCTATTTAATAGGCATGAAAATATTCATCGTGAAGAGAAACCCTTTCAATGTTATATCTGCGACAAGCAATTTAACCGTGCGGATCACGTCAAAAAGCATTTTATGAGGATGCACAAGGGTAAGATCTGCTCTAAAAAGCCATACAGATTTAAAATAATTAAATTTCATTATTCATATCTAGATGATCCATACGATATAAATAAAATCCGAAAGCACCTCCACAAAGTCCATTCTGGAGGACTTTCCTTTTTCCCTGCAGCAGCGAGTGGTGGTGGTTCCTTAAATCAGAGTAAAACCAATGCCAAGGTTGAACCTGTACAGATCCCTCAAACCGAGACCCATCAAATCCAGCTCCATTCACATTCTGACCTACTCCAACCTTCAAATGAACTATCTCCTTCCCTCACCCTCTCCATGGGGGCTTCTTCTAATGGGTCTACACTTGAACAAATTCCACATATTGCCTTTTTTAATCCTCCTCCACCTGGGCCTGGAGCCAGCCAGAGTGGTCCTCTGCAAGGGATTCAAGGGGTAGGAGGGACAAAAAAAGAAGCCAAAGCTAAAGGAAGTAAAAAGAAAAAGGTTGGTGAAAAAATGTATAGCTGTTCCTACTGCCCTTGGCAAGGTGTGGATAATTGGTGTTTAAAAAGGCATTTAAATACACACATTAAACCCTTCCTATGCGCCCTTTGCGATTACAAAGCTGCAAGAAGCGGTAATTTGACTTTTAAAAAATAAATTAAGAATATATGTAAAATTTGGGTTTGATTTAAACAGAACGGCTTGCCACACATGTCCTCAAAGTACATAATAAACGTGTATGCCACAAGTGCTCTTATTTAGCGGATGATACAGATGCTCTAAATCAACATATTCTAGATGCACAGTAAGTTAATCTTATTTGAAATATTTTAAATCGTTGCAAATCAAGTTTTAATCAATTTAATTCATTTACAGCCAAAATCCCCTGGTTAAAACGGGATCTAGCTGCAATGTATGCCAAGAATACTTTGAATTACGTGCAGATCTTGAGGCACATGCAATCCTAGAGCATCAAAAAGTGATTGTACAATGTGACCTTTGTGATTTCCGTACCACCGATGAGTTGAGCAATGGAATCCCATTTGAGAGAGAAACATAATCTTCAACCAGGAATGGGTGCGGTTGCTGCTGCTGGTAAATTTCAAGAAATGCATATTTAAAATTTTAAATAACTTTAATTTAATATTTTTTAAAGCTGCCGCAGCTGCTGCTGCCGTTAGCCACAATAGTCAGCCGGTAATTCCATTAAATACAATTTTATGAAGATCATTTTAATCATTTACTATTCAAAATAGCACATGCAAACGCTTCCCCCTCAACAAGAACATCAACAGCCAATGCAACCTCCTCAAATACAAATGCCAGAACCTTCACCACAGAGCCAAGAAGAGCCAGAACCACAAATTATAGTGCCTGATGATCTTGGAGTCCACTTACAAGATGCAAGAAGCTACGAGGATGCAGGGATGAGTTCAAACCTTGATCAAATTGGGACTCGAGGGCCAGGAGATGATGATTTGAATGGTGAAGAAGGAGAAGTTGATCAATCTTATCTATGTGAAACCTGTGGCTTTGAATTTAATGATGAAACATCTCTAAAAACTCACGAACTCTTCCATTTCCCTCCAAAACCTACCCCAGATGATTCTAGGACCTCTAAAGGGGTTTCAAAGGATTATATATGTGCACAATGTTCATATAGCTGTCCAACTCGTAAGATTATGATGCAACATTGGCGTGTTCATACTGGATTTCTTCAAGAATGTCAAGAGCGTGATTGTCAATATACTACACCTTTTAGTAATAACCTTAAGGAGCATATCCTCACAGAACATAGCAATGATTCATTCATTAGGTGAGTTTATTTCTAATTTTTATCAAAATTGCTTGATTTTGGGTTTGAAAATTAATTATGTTAAATTTTTAAATGCAGATGTCCACATTGTGCGTTAAAAATGACCTCAATCAATTGTTTTACTATACATTGGAGGTTCCATCATACCATGATTTGCTCTCTCTGTGTTAATCTGTACAAAACCAAATATTCTATCGTAAGTACTCCATATTTTGTGTCTATTCGGGATTTAAATCTTTATATTTAATCAATCCTTAGAAAGAGCCGGTGATTCACGAGCTAGTACTTCGTAGTTCAGGTCAAGTGGTTACTGGGGCGAGTTTAGATGAGGATGATGACGACGGAGGAGGCGACAAAAAGGTTCTAGAATTAGATTCTACTCCATCTGCAATTAAAAACCAAGATCTCCCTATTGAAAACACTCCCAATGATACAAATAATAATTCTGGTGAAGAACCTCCAAGTAAAAAACAAAGGATGGACTCTTTAGTTGAATCCCTTGCACTTCAGACTTCTTCTACGACGTTTGAGGCTTACCTTGCGACTAGGAATGCTTATAAAAAGCGTGATAAGATTCGATTTCTTCCCAAATTGATGGAATATGTCGTGAAAAGGCATAAGGGGACCAAAAGGAAGGGAGGTGCAAGTACAATAACAGTTCAAAAACCAAAATCTTCTCTGGGAAGTGTACGAGATGTGGATTGGAAAGAAGTTAGGGCACTTTCAAAGAGAATACGAAGGTTTAATGCTAAGAGGAGAGGGCTCCGGATGGTACATAGTCCCCTAAGGAGGATAGGTCCAATTGTAGAGAATAATCGACCAATTTCTGGGTTCCGTTGCTACTATCCTTCGTGTTTTGCCCGAAATTGGAAATATACAAGTAAAAAAAGCCTCATTCTACATGAATTGGGACATCGTGGGGTTAGTTCTCGAGGGAGAGTGAAATGTGATAGCTGTGAAGAAGAATTTCCTCATTTGTATAATGCAATTCTACATAAAATGAAGGTACATCCAGATGGGAACGAGCTGACCCAGCCTTGTAGTAGTACTATTTCTTCAGGGATGTCCAATAATCAACCTCTTCAACAACTCCAGGAGCAAGGAATAAACCCTCCTGAGAATGGATTGATTTGAGAATTATTGAGGGCAGGATATGCTGTAGAATCCATTATTTTTCATTATTTTAAACTCAAATTATTAAGTTTCAGTTTGTATTTATTTCAAAATGTAGCACTTACAGATAAATACAGTAGGTAAAGTATTTTTTACGTGTGTTTAATTACTAATTAGTTTACTTAATTTATATAATATCGTAGTACTTATTTGTGCTCCTTTTTTTTGTATATTTCTGTTTAAATATGTTTATTTTTTAAGAATTAAGGGTTCATTTTGAATACATAATTAATATAGATGATTAATGGCACTTTAATATGTTTTTTTTAAAGTAATTTATGCCTCACATTTT
Source organism: Megalothorax incertus (assembly GCA_036507255.1). NCBI lineage: Eukaryota > Metazoa > Arthropoda > Collembola > Neelipleona > Neelidae > Megalothorax > Megalothorax incertus. Next base: position 12,892 of record JAAZTK010001451.1, read on the forward strand.
TGTAATCATGCATAATATTGTACACTTATATGATTATATTACAATATGTACTAATTTAACTCTACGTTAATTTATTTAATATTTATTAATTTGTAAATATCGTACATAAGGGATTTTTTGCGTTTTTTGTAAATTTTAATCTTTAACGTTAATTTTAATTAATGTTTTTTGAGTATAATGTTGAGAAATGTCTTCAAAATTCGTACAATCTAATCCTATTGATAGGAATTGGAAGGTTGGACAAAGGAAAGGTATTTAAAATAAGTACTATAAATGATAAATCACAGGGAATTTATGAAACATTACAAATACAAATGAAACAGCTATTTTAAACGAGCAATTATCTAACTGAATTTCAATATTTATTGAATATACCTACACAAAAGGGCCATATATATCGGGTTTTTTCTCAGAATATCAAATATTTTAAATTTTTAATACAGCCTAAATTAAGCTGCTTAATTAAGAAGAGTGTTGTGTATCTTATATTCAGAGGAATTTACAAAATATTATACGATACACATTAAAGAGGATACCAAATTGTTAATTGAAATTGTTTTGAAATAAATAAAAGTTTTTAAAAAGAGTTAAACACAAAATTCGAAATGAATTGTTCTAAATTTTAATTAGTTTTTTGTTGATAGAGTTAGCTTTCATCAAGTATCAGTATTTAATAAAAATGTTGATCAAAATTGAGTTTAGCTTTGAATACACCCTTGAAAATGTTTCCCCTCTTTGGCCATGCGAGTAAACTTGACGAGAGTGTCACTCCCCGTGTTTTCAAGATGTCCAATTGCGTGTGCCTCCAAAACCTGTACTCTTCTCTGACCTTTGCTCCCTCTCCTCTTCCTCTGAACCCTCATCTTGTTGTAGGATGCATTCCTCTGGAGTTTTCCGGTGGCTTCCTTTAGCTCCGAGTGACTCATTATGTAGGGTGACCTTGAGAGGGTGGACATGAGAGCGAGGAGGGCAAAGGAATGTGACACGATGACCACCCTTTCCTCCTCCTCTGGGGAACTGTCCAATTCTGAGAAGAGTTCCTCCAGAAATTGTCCAACTCTCGCCTCCACCTCATTCTGTGGCTCTCCCTCAGGGGGGTTGTAGTCGAGGACATGAAGATCGCTCTTGAG
>JAAZTK010001452.1:0-14020 GCA_036507255.1 Megalothorax incertus
GTATTTTCTCCGCCCTCCAAACTGATGAATCAAAGGGATAAGCCAGCAACTGTTTGCTAATTACAAGCTTATATATACTGAGGAGGAATGGATGAATAAAGTACTTGAACAATATCAAATTTCTTTTTTTTTCAATCCACAAAGAAAGCTTAGTCATATCCATAATATGTATATAGTATTACATATATACTACAATACTACGTCATATAAATAAGACTTTCAATAGAAAAATCTGAGAATAAACCCTCCCTCCTTTCTCTTGAATACCGTAAATCCACTTGGTCTTTCAAAGGATCTATCCAAGATTTTTTCCTGGTCAATTCTTTCTATAGAGGAGCATAAGGGTCCAAAAGCCTTAAATACTGCATCCATACTCATAGTACACAGTAGGCATAGGCTAACGACAATACCAACATTAAAAATTATAAATAGCCATAATTATAGAGGAGGTAAGAGAGGGGGGAGTACCAGTCCAAAGTAAAAGCCTTCAAGAATTCAAAGCTTTTTCCCATTCCTCTCTCTCTCTCTCTCTCCAGTATGGATACAATGTAGTTCAAATGTAAGCACTCGGCTAATGTGGGTCCGATTCTTTTCAAAACTTGGCCCTTCTACCCTTAGGATTAGTTAGGTTACAATTAGTCTCCATTCCTTTTGCTGCTCACATGAGCACCAAACATGTATGTATACTATGTACGCATATGTATGTTCATAACCAGATGAACTTTGTTCAATTTTAAAGATTTTACAATCTTTTTTCCCCGGCTCTCATCTCGGCTCATTAGCATTAGCGCAGGGAAGATGAAGGCCTTCTTCTTCCTTCTAATTCAAATACCTACATATTTATAGATCCATTCAAAAGGGGTTTGGAAATAAAGTGGTTGGATTAGACCCTTACAAGGGCCAGCTAGCTTAAAACATTTGAGCATGTGCTTTTCAAACCATGTTTTCAATTTAATTCTCTCAAAGCTAAAGCTGAATGTGCTTGGAGTCAACAAAGGAGATCGAGGGGTGGAGGAGGAGGAGAAGATGAAAGCTCTTTTAAAGAAAAAACATTGCTTCAGTCGGCCAGCCGAAGGAAAGAAGAGAATAGGTAATAAAAAGTTAAGCGTTAACGCTGCTTGTTCAAACGATCCAAACCTCTATATCTGTACATCTTGGCTTGTCCGTCCAAAGTCCAGTCGATCCTGGGCCCTTTAAGACAATGTAATGGTACAAAGGAGGATTTATACTACGAATGGACTTGTAGGTTGAGCCTAGAGTTGAGATACCGAGTTTAAAGGGAATGTAAAACTATCCCTTATCCTATGTAGTACTACGGATCCTATCTGAATTATATCATACAACGATAGGTATATGGACATGAATTGAGCTGGTCCCAAACAAACCAAAAAGAAATGTTCCTTCAATTTAGATATATGTAACTCAACTGGATATATGTATCTATTGTACTCGATACATACTACAAGAAATACTAGGAGGGTGCACCCCTATGTAAGTAGTAATAAGGAGCTGACCAAGTCTTAACTTGACTCTCTTGGATTTTTTTCCACCACAAAGGGAACAAACCTTTGTCTCGAATATGGAAAATAATGACCCCTTTCAAATGAAATGGCTCATGTCCTTTCCGCTTCCCAATCCGTTGGGTTGACAGCCACAGTTTACACTTTTAACTTGGTAAACTGGACACCTTTTTCTAGAATAAACATTGCCCCTATTCAACTTCTTTATTTTGAAACCTTTGGTGAACGCAGGAATTTTGGGTACTTGGTTTTTATCGTGATATTAAAAGCTAACAATTTATAACCGAATAACTGTTTGGAGACACTTTTTGTCTACTCATTGACATTGTACCCTACATTTAAAAACATGCAAGTACAACAAGGATTGAAAAATCCATAATTTAAAATTTAAATATAAATTCAAATTGAAATGGGCATAAAAAGGATTTAAATTTATTTAAAAAATCAAAGGTCAAGGATATGAACAAATATTTTTCTTTATTTTATTACTCGACCTTTATCTTGGTCAAATATTACCATCTTGAGAATTACTCATTTCACCATATCATAAAGGTAGTACAAATACAATATACCCGTATATAAAAATATTAGAAAAAGTTGGAGAAAAAGAAATTCTTGAGCTGCCAACTTTTACATATTTAACTTTTCTTGTTTATTTGCTTTTTTTACGATGAACGGTGAATTTGAAATTCATTTCAAAGCAGTTAGCTTTAGGGCATTGTACACGATGCAACGACTAGATTTCTTTGCTTAAGGGCTATATATCGAGGTACATAATGTCCTTTCTGCAAAGATCCCAATCCTACTATGCCATATTTATTAGTTACAAAATTTCGATATGTTCTTTAGTCTTGAGACTTGCAGTATGAAAAAGATTCGGACTGAATACGCATTCTATGGGCTTTTTCAAAGTAAAATCAGATAGGAAAAGAATAAATTGGAAGGAAACACATTCTAGGCCCAAGTACGGATACGGATAAATAGTACAATATATCCTCCTACAAGAAAGAATAGAAAACCTCGAATTGCTTAGATTTTTCAAAAGAATCTATTTGCTATTGTTATAATATTTCCAGAGGTTTCCAAAATCCAACTATTCTCCCAAGAAAGTAACCAGAAAAAACAGGGACTCCATCAAAGATGCTTTTTTACTTGTACAATAGTTACTACATAGTATCGTATTTTGTACCTATACAAATTGATCTGTATTAAATCCTCACACATTGGATAAATACATTTTGAATTAAAAATTAATAAATAGTTAAAAATTAAAAAATTGTCGAATCTGATTACGGATACTTTGTAAATCACTCAAGACTTACTCGGAATGAATGGGAGGAAAACCTTGGGCTATATATCTTTTTAAGTAACAGTAATAAAAGCAGGGAGATTTGTAGTCAGCTTTAAAAAAGATTTATACATGTACATTTCATTCGCAATACCGTACTATATTGGGTCGACATTGAAAAGTCGAGAATCGATTCAACTAGAGAGATTGTAGGACTAGATTTGGGCGAACACAGTCAATACCTAATTCCTGTGCACATTTGCATACTGCATTAACAAACGAGAGATCCCAGTAACCCGTTGGAATATATTTCAAGAGTGTGACCCTCAACTCCCACACTCTGCTCAAAAGATTGACCACCGGAAAATAAACAAGTTGAATCAATATATGTACGATATATTGATCCTGAGGGTAACACATAGCTTATATCTGAAATATAATACGACTCTTTTATCTCGCCACAAACTGACCCTAACCTTTTATGCAATACTGCAGAATAAATTGAAGATTATTTCCAAATCCTTTATTTTATTCCTATTCACAAATTAGTTAATATTATCACAAATTCATAATCTCAACTTCATTTCCATTGCACTGACAAACTGCTCATCTTTCGTAGAATTAAAAGATTAGAAATTATGTCATAAATTACAAATATTCAATCAAAATGTACATAAATCCCCATTTAGAAAAAAATTAAAAGTTTTTAAATGTCAAAAATATGTATAATTACAATCGAATCGATTGACTCGAAGAGTTTTCGAAGAGATTTTGAGAATGAGCATATAATTAGTTAATGAAACCACGAGTTCTCGGATTGTATGGGGCTAGAATTGTAGTAGGGCCAGATTTTTTATCCGATTCGCCATTCACAAATTCCGAAGAGAAACCCTCGGAATTTCTCTGCATACTCCTTGTATTCAGAGGCCTTGAATTGCAAGCTGAGAAAAAACACCCAGACAGACTTACAAAGTATTTTGGCCGTCTGATCTGAGGCTAGGATTGCAAAAAAATCCTACACCAGGATTGCAGTAGAGCTTTATGCACACGATGCTTCGGGTGAATTCGGAGAGCTCCACTTCGATCCAATCGACTCTTTGACCATGTCGGGGGGCTACGACGTCATCCCAAGCCCATCCCACAAAATATTCAAGGTCCCTCACTTCCCACCCTGAACACTTGTACACTCAATTTCGGACAACCTAGTATTTTTGGTGCAAGGCAATCCCTCAATTCATCTCGGTATCCCCACTCGGAAATAATAAAAAATAAACTAGTCCTAGGCATATCTTGAATTTTTTTACGGGGAAAGTTTTTAATTTTACATCTCTATTAGTACATTATTAACAATGCGCTAATCCAATCTCCGTGTTAGAATGTGTAGAGCTTAGTACATATCTATATCCCCTGAAATTACGTACACATGAAAATCTAATGGGCTCTCATTTCATTATGAATTTAATAAGTTTAATAACTTTGAATTACCTATGTTCTATTTCATGACCCATATTTCCTACACCTACAAAGAAAGTCATATCCACACTTGCTCCCAAATCCCCTCAAGAAGAAATAATTAAATACCCTTCAAAGCAGAGCAAATTCAACGAGTCACTGACAAGAGTAAAACTTTTAAATCTGATTTAGTTTTGCAATGGTCTTCGTATTTCTCGAGGATTTATTCACTCGGAGAATCGAATCAGAAAATCCATATATGCAATTATATTATTTAAATTATATTATTTAGCCAATGCCAAACTGTAGTCTCTCCATTTATATAATTAAAACGAATATATTCATAGTTAGGTAAATATTGTATATATGCAGTAATTGTATATAATACTACTCATTTGAATTGGTCTAAATTCTTATGAAAGGTCTTTTTAAAAAGATTTAATTTACTTTCTATCTTTAGATTTAATCCCCTATATTACCCCACTGGCCGTAACTAGGAATTAAAAAAGCAAATTGAAGCTAAAATCCTCTTCTAGTATTTCTGGATGGCATAAGATATGGAATCCTAAAACTGAGTATAAAATAACTTTAATTATTCTTAAAATTATCTTTTCAATTCTTCAAAAAAACCCCGAGAGTTTTTAACTCATCTGCGAGACTCACCATCTTAAATTTCAAGTTTAACACTTGATTCAAGAAGAGGGTGGATTAGTGTTAAGCTTCTGTTTTTACCTTTTTCATTTTAAATGTAACCAGCACATACATACTTGACAAGTAAGTACTACGTGGAAACATTTTAAAGTCTCCATATGAAAAGGATAGAGTGTAAACTGATATTTAACAAATAAGATTTAGGACCACTAAATGCATATTATGGTATGAAGGTTCTGTCTACATCATGGGAAATGTATTCGGATGCTGCAACTTTTTCTTAAATCTCAGTTTTCAGCTCCTTTCCCCGACATGCCTTCCTCTCATCTTTATTCTTAATTACAAAACATGGGTCATCAGTAACCGAAAGCTTTGAGGGAGGGAGTTTTTTCTCCTACATAAAATAGAAGGGGCCTCTTGAAAATACATTTACTCCATGTACACACACACACGGCATTAACTAACTCTTCAAGGGCTCAAGGAGGAGGAGGAGGAGAAGTAAAAGAGTATAAATACAAACCTTCGGGCCAAGCTTCAAAAACACATTGGGCTATATCTCCAGCTGAATCACTCGGACTGAACAGGAATTCCTTAGTTTTTCCGCTCACCAAAATTAGCCGTAGATTTATCTATAAAAAAAGAAAAAAACATTTATTAAACAATCATTTCTTCTACCCTGTAGTGTTGTCAGTCCCCCTATTCAAAGGATTGTATACGGCTCACATAAATGCCAACTACAATATATGTACAATAGCAGCAACATATTTATAGATTCGTATTTACTAAACTGGAAGAATTAATGAGAATTCTTTCCAATATTATTTTTTATTCCCTTCGTTGAACTCAACATGTATGGACCCTAGTTGTCACTTTTTCTTTCCCCGACCCCATTCATCTTGATCAATTCCGTTGGTCATTACGGCATTAACATTGTCTTTCTTCGAGACTTCGATTCTCCATTATCTTACCAGCCACTAATGATATACAGTAGTTATTAATCTTCAAAATATCTGTAATCCTAAATCTAATTCCATCTTCCTTCTTCTCTTTACTTTTGCCTTAAATTGATGGGGATGAGTAACCGAATCCCATAAAACTAATGAATGTGAAGCTATTTTTCAAGAGAAACACTTGAGTAAAATACAATACCTAGTACTACCACCACATTTATTTACCTAATGTCTTGGACTATTAGCTTTTGAATGGCTAAGTAAACAAAAAATGTATATTCAGCCAAAACATGAGGCTTAAATAATGAGAATTATCATCTCTACACACACTAGTATTTACATACGGATTGAAAGAGCACTTGTGAAGCTCAACTTAAGAGTCTAGGCCATATAATATTGTATACCATGATTATAAACAAGTAATTCAAGTGGAGAGACAGGAAATGGAAGAAACAGTTTAGGTAATTAAGTATCGATTACAATGCTACTGAATTTTTCAATGAAGAATAAAAGATTTTATATATGGAATAAAATGTCAAAAAATTACAAAATATTGAACACATCGAGAGACGTTAGCAAATAAAATATCCTGTGCTTTATTGAATCGTTTCTATTTACACATAATAAATCCAATATTCCAAATATGAATGTATAAAACCAGAAGCACTACTCGTAGTAAGGTTCATTGAATCCTTCATCCTACCTTTCCTTTAATGCTCTCATTTTAATATCCGTACGTAATAAATGTAATGTGTACCTATGTATAGCTGATCGAAAGTTAATAGGATAAATATCTACAGATACTATACCTATTACCTAGATCATTTGAATATATCGTAATAGATACATTAGGACAATGAGTAGGTACATATATAAATATTTCATGTCAAAATGACATGGTTCGATGAGGCTGTAAAGACCATTGCAAAGATGAAGAGATTCAAGATTCATCCTCAGGGTCATTTCAGATGGGCCATTACATACCTAAGGCTAATAAAAGCTCATCTATTATTTTGTTCTGTAATTAAATTCATTTTTATTAAAAATCTCAAATTAGAAATATTCCTTCAAGCATCATCCTGAATAAAAAAGAATAAGAGACTCATTAAGGAGACGGATTGCACATTATTTGCAGAGATTTATTCTAGGTGTAATAAATTGCTAAACACGACCAACTTTGGGTCCAAAATTAAGCCCTTCTTAGAACTTCAAAACAAAGACCAATTTTATAAATTAAGATTTCAACATTCTCGCTTATTACCATCATTTTTGTTAATACAATTTGGTCACAAGATTCAAGATTAAGTAAAAAAGCACTAGGCCGTTCTTTTAGCCTGTTTAAACCATAATTTCTTAAAGAATTTCCCTTGAATTAAATAATCCTATTAAGATATTGCATAGTTATTTTATTGCAAAATGTGTGACATCTTAAATTCGTTTCGTTTATTCAAAGAAATGAATATGGTTTATACATACATATATGTATAAATGTTTCCATTTAGAAAACTGCACCATATGTCCAAGATATGATGAAATTAGAGGTGAACAATAATTGGAGGCTTCGAGAACAAATATTAGAATTTAGTCGAGAAGCTTTATGCTTATTCCAAGGAAAGGGTGATCTTGTTATCAGCAAAAATGAGGAAAGGGGTATTATTTTTCCAAAAAACAGTTATTGCAAGAAACAAGGAAGTGTTTCTACCTATTCGAGTTGACAAGAGTTAAATTGTGAATGGGCAGACAGCTGGATCAGATGCAAAGAAACGGGTCTAGTTTTAATCCATCTACACCTACGCGGGTCTTTGCTCCATGTAAATATAGTAAAGTATAAATTACATACCTATTACATTTACTACGAGTAGGTGCACACTAAGGATCCGTCAAGAGTTCTGATAAAAGTGGATTTAGTTATATGCAAGTGTAAAAAGAACACAAATAACACCAAATAATCCTCCTAGCTCGTCCTAACCAGATAGATATATTTTAAGCCAGGTTTCAATCAGACAAGTTATTCTATTCTGCACTGAAAATACCCATATAAGAGCTAGAAGTAATATTACAGCTAAGAGAGGGTACTACGAGTATAAAACTGCATTTTATTTAAAGAGACATACATGTGTCTACTTTAATGCAAAATTCCCATTTCTAACTGTACTTCCCGTCTTTGTTCCACCAACATGTTTCAAAGCTCTCGAAACAGATGAATATCCTACTTTTCCAATTTCCACCCTCTTTTGCTTTAACTAATAAATCTAAATAAACTTGCACTCTATACTGTACGAGAACGTCCAAATGGTAGTAATATTTTAAGCTTAAATAAAAAAGGATATCTAATTTACGAGTATTAAAAGTTATAAAACTAATTGAAGTATGAAAATTGGAAATTTCAAGTCCCCTCACCAAAAGTTTGTTATTTTTAATTGGATTTAAAAAAAATGGTACAGAAATATCCGTATTGGCAAATTAAAAACAATTATGACTGTAAGCTGCAATAATATAAATTGAAATGACATAATAAAGACTGATTAGCTGTACTAGTATAGGGAGATGGGCAATAATATATTATTTTATTGTGAGAAAGAAAGAAAGATAAACAACCTTTTTAATTCCGGTTTGCGCATGAGGATTTGTATTTTTACATTTACCTACATATTTAGGCAATAAGTACTATCTATCATACTATTACTATGATATAATCATATAAGTTAAGCGATATGTTGGCTATTAATTACCCAAGTAGGTAGGTAGGAGCTCTCTATTTATAATGATGATAACTGGCAACTAAATAAGGATTAAAATGATATAATTTGATGGGCGGTTTTAATATTTGGATGACTGAAAATTAAGAGAAATTTAATGAATTTGCTCCATTTCTTAAATATAAGCTAGATACAATATATTATACCTTTATAGTATATATTGTAATCTGTAGTATTGTAGTACTATTTATGAGGGTACTACTCGCTTCATCGTTCGTTAAGGATATCACTTGGTCCAATTATATTATTGCATAGGTGGGTTTTAGTATAATTTATCGCCCGAAGAAAGCTATTTGAATTATGGATGCCTAATGAATTTATAGAATTGCAAGTCAGTCTCTAATAAGACAAGAAGTATACTGTATAGTACAATAATATTAGATATTATTTGTAGTAGGATGCTTATAGGTATTTCTATTTTTTTAAATTATTGAATCAAGAGTCAAAGCAAAAATACAGTATCAAAAATTTGAACTTGGAAAATACAGGAATGAATTAATGACGAGGAAAAACAATTGTATTTAACCCTATCTAGATTACATTATTACGATTAATAAACCCTACATACTTGAAATTGTTTCATATATACTTTTGGAGGTCAAGCTGATCTAAAAATTCCTCAAGAAACGAACAAATGTATTTTCTAAATTCTTTCAATGCAATTAAACCCTTTTAGAATAGCTTAATTCAAGCTAAACACTAAAAATCCTTTCCATTTGTCTTTAGAATGCAAGCTACCTACATATTATACATAGTATCAACACGAATATACTTTTAGAATTAGCGAGCAATTGGGTAAAATTTACTATTTTTAGGATCGAAATACGCAAAGGTTACGACAAAAATACCATTCGATTCCAATTACCTTTTGTATGAAACAGTTAAAGAATAGTTCAATGTATATTGCACTAGATATTTTTACAATAAATCAAATACACATTCAAAAACATATAGCCAAATAAACATTTTGAATCAATAAAAATAAATAATTCATTTTACAATTGATGGGTGGATCTTTTTTCTTCATTTATCGTTGATATCTTCAAATACCTTAATGCCCGTCTAGAAAACCCTCTAATATGCTCCAAATAGTAGTAGTTAATATGTATATTTTCAAGGGATTATACAATATTTATAGATTGATACATATCGTAGTACATATTTTATATAGTACAATACTACAATAGTAAGTACTCTGTATTACTGTATATATCTGTACGAGCAGGCATTAATATTGAACAAAATAAATAAATAGAGAGGATATCTCACACATAATTTCAAAGACCTTTCCTCAATTCATTTCCATGTGTTAATTAGAGCTGTTCCCATCCAACTGCAATGCATACTACAATATATCTAATACTATGTATTACAAAATTAAACTTTGCATCACATATGCCCATATTATACAACAGAGCCCCACAATTAATTAGGCTTACAAGCTTGAAAGATATGCACAAGGCAAGGACATTTATAAATCGATGAAATCTGGAGGACGACGTGTCAAAGTCAAAAGACTCAAAGTGCATGGCTAAGAACAAGTTAAACCCACTCAGCACTCTGCTTTGCAAGTTGAGTTGAAAAAATACATGGTCTAACCCATTAGCAAGTATCAAGAACATTTAATTTATTAGCTATCCAACCGTAGGAATGGGCATGCTTTTTTACACGTAGAAGGATTAGATCAATTAAAAATAAAGCAGGAGGAGAATTTAAAAGATTACAAGGACTTTTTGAAAACTTTGGACTGAGATCGACTTAATTTAATTGGTAAGCAGAATACTATTATAATACATAGTGCAAAGGTGTGTTACAATTGAACGAGATTAACTCACTCGTGTGTGCGTGAAAGATGGGCTCGAGATCTTTAAAGCTTTGATAAAAAATTTAAAGAGCTTATCCAAAAGAATAAACGTAAAAAGGAGTTTAATATCGAAACTGGGGCAAGATCCTTGCTGGATCTTTTACTAGTAATAAGTACAATGAATTGCACAAATCAAAGGGAAGCGAGAAGCTGACGATGAGCGAGAATCAAGCTCTATTGAAATGCAAAATCTACCAATGGTATTATATTGAAAAAATGAATACAGGTAACATTGGTAACACCGCTATCTTTGATCCCCATTCCCTACATTGTTAAATCTTCAATCTCTCCGCTATAATATCCTACTAGGTACTAGTTTAGTTCATGTGTAATTCTCCCCCCATACTTTTCATTCCCCCTTTTTATGATTATCAGGTGAACCAAGCACAAATTAAACTATGCGCAAAAAAAGAGACACGATTCAAAAAGTGCAATACTCTCTACAGGAAGGGGATAATGCGAATATGCAAGCTGCTGAATACAAATGGCAAAGGCTGAGGTTTTAAAAAACGTTTGAATAGCAACTCACAGTTTAAATGGGGAATCCTACTTTAATAATTTAAATAGACCAAAATAGATTGGCGAGTTATAATCAAAATCAAATAATGTTTGATTTCACCTATAGCTGATTTACATGTTATTTTCAAACAATGAAGCGAGGCGTTAATGCAAATCCTTATGAAAGGTTATGAACAGTGATAGACTAACAAACTATTATATTTGGCATCCTACTTTGTATTTGAAAATAGAGCAAAGCTCTTCTTCTATCATTCTTGCCTATCTCTGGCAAAAATGGGAGTCGAAGGACGAGTGCAGGGAAGGCGGGATGATGAGGACCAGCCGAGCGGAATAAACTTCCAAGCTTTTAAAAACATGTGTGAGCCCCAGTATATAAATACCTACTTTGAGTTCATTTACTAATAATACATAGATCCAAACACATATCTGGGAGCATACCCTACTTAAACCCTTGGGCGAGACTATCCTCCAATGTTGAAGTTTGAAGTCTCGAAAAAATTATCATTTTCAACATCATCATCATCTGGGGGTGGATGTTGAGGTTTCAAAGTAAAATTGCAATATAGCTCGCTTAAAAAATTACTGACACGATTAGCGTATTTAACTCACCTCATATACCCAAAAAAATATATATCCATAAGAGATTAATCCAAAGATTTGAAATTGAATTAAAAATTAACAAAGTTACCTACCTACTTACTTTGCAAAGCAATCATCATCTGCCCTATATATTGTATATCATTAAATTGTTTGCGAAGAGGGAATTTAAAAAAATTAATAAACCTAGATATCTACAATAATATATCGTAGTACCTATATATCTATTACAATACAAAATGAGCTTATGCATAAGGCGGCCTCAATGTATAAATAATAAATAATATATATTAATATATTCACAGCCTCAAATGCCCTTTAAATTTTACTTCCTTGTGTATTCCTCTTATCTGAATGTACCCACGTTGTTTTCTTAATACTACGAATAAACTGCATAATAGTACCAGCCCATGCAATTTGAATTCACATGGTGCAATTGTAAAAAAGATAAGGCAAACTGAATTGTATTTTTAATAAATTAGAAAAGCCCTTGAAAAGTTTTAAAAATGTGCTAGTTTTATATATAAAAAGCAATGAAATGATTGAAAGAATGATAATATAATTGGATAGGGTTTTAAAGAACAGGAAATTGACCCGCCTGCGTGTTAATGAACGGCCTTAAACCATATTACCCAGTCTGCATTTCCAATCTTTTTCCAATCCTTTAAAAAGCAAACGATTTTAATATGCATTTTGAAAATAAAACAATTTAAACTCTTTATTTAAGAATAATGTGTAAAACTAAGGTTTATGGAGCCAAAAATATCTTAATTTCCTTCAAAATCAAAGTTCAAAGTATTACTCAACCTATTCTCTACCTATTCATTCATTTTGTGTTAAACTCTAGCTCACATGACTGATATATCAATGCAGATGTATTAAGGGAAAGTATTGTCTTTGTAATCGAGCGGTTGATACATAGGGCCAATCCATTTTAACGTAAAGAATGAGTATGGTTATGCTGTGTGAGAATACTCTTTCTTATCAAGTTTCAAGAATTCTTTTGATTATCGTGCCAAAAATCTTATCATCATTTCCGTTGAATCTATCTGTACTGCTCGTATATATATTTATATGTATATGTATATTGATACCACCACTCCTATCAACTTCCCTAAAAGCACAATCTATCTATTTCCCAGCTATAGTCTAAAGGAATTGTACTTAAAATTTAAAAGGAAAAGAAAGCGATCATAATTATACGATAAAATAAAGGGAATTATATATGAACAGCTTAGCTTTCAATTATTCATTTTTAAGCAGCACTCAATTAGCCCAGTGACTCAATGAGTTCAAGGTTTATTTATTTCAATGGAATCCGTCTTAAACCGAATTCATGAACTCTATTCTGAGAATATACAAATGAAAATTGTAAAAATCCCAGAAAAAAAAATTAAAATTTCTTGTCGTTGAAAATCAATTGAAATAATACGATAATAAATTATCGTCAGTAGGCCTGTTCTATATTAATTTTTAAAAAATATAGTGTAGGTACATACTATAACGAGAGAATTACAGACTCTGAGATGAATAGAGATTATTCAAGTAAGTAATTTTTGGTTGAAGATAAAGCAAAGCTATGCAACTATGCAAAGTTTCGAGAGTTAAGTAAGAGACAAAAGGAATTTTGGTGACGCAATGCTGAAAATGAGTGCATTCCCCAAAGTTTTTGGGCAAAAGTCACAAATAACAACATGCATACAGTCATACTTTAAGGAGATTTTAGGGTTGGCTGTTTTGCCAAAAAAATGAATTTTTAGCAAATGGAATTATATTTAACTCTTTGTTTCTCTTTATGTCATATGGGAATAATATGACATATTCCCATTATTTTTGCTCAATTTCCTTTGAATTGCATCAGGACATGCTGTAGGATATATACTCGTATCAACTTCTTCTAACCCAGGGACTATCTATATTATAAAAATCTTCTGTCTGAACAGGATTTACCATACTCCTCCTCAGGGGAAGGTCGAAAATTCATGAAAATGGTACCGATTGGCTTAGAATGATTAGGGGCATGTTCTTATCTATATCATTTCCCGAAAAGTTGACATCCGGTTGACCTGGCCCATGTCACATGGTCAAAAGTTGAGTAAAAAATTCAAATAAAATGCTATCCGATGCTTCTCGACAAGGGCTTTACGGTGATATAAGGTGTCACCCCAAAAAGTCCACTCCCTTGACCTCTGCGGGGTCATTTAAGTGTTTTCGGGGAAATAAAGTTTATAAGGGGGTTTTTTAATTTGGAACCAGGTGGTGCATCATTTAAATCATTTAAGAACCTTGGGGAATATTGAGACTATTTGAGATTAAAATTAGAATATAATTGTTTTTAATAAATATCTGCTGATTTCACGTGAAAGCCCTTTTAATGAGTTAATCGTCGGAATGTCAATTCCGACGGGCTTCCCCTAGTT
>JAAZTK010001453.1:0-14016 GCA_036507255.1 Megalothorax incertus
TTTTTAAAAATGATCATTTATTATATGATATCATTTATTCGAGACCTTTTTTCCCTCAATAAAATTTTATTTGCAAATATGGCACATTATTTAATAATGTGTCAATTTAAGGGGTTTAAAAAAGCATCCGCTTAAAGGTAAAGGTGATGTACCCATGCCTAGTGACCAAACGGCCAAAAATGATTCGGTCCTCTCGGAGGGGAGAAAGATTGAGGCCTGAGCATTATATCCGGTATTTCTTCATTTCGGGAATCAACTTTTCAGACATCTGACGTCCCCGAATGTTCTTGTAGGATTGTCAAAACGAGATGCTCACATTCTCACCTAAATATTGAATAAAATGTGGCAAAAAGGGCGTCGATATCATAGGAGACGTCGAAAAATTATATGGTAATTTTTAGCCCTTAGGTTACGCTACAGGCAGAACTTTTTGTCCTTCCCTGGTACCAAGTTTGACGGAAATCGTCCTTGCACTTGAAATCTACTTTGGACAGGCCGATTACATACACACCAGATATTTTTTTAATAAATTGATAGAACTGGCTAAAACATTAATTCATATGAAAGAAATATCCCAATTGAGTACTGCAAATATTACTAATAATCTGAAGTTGTGATTTATGTAGGTTAATTTACAAATAATTATACCATATCAATAAATTACATATTTATGCAAGGTCTAAAATGAAAACGGGGCCAATTCCACGTCTTTCAATTTGGACAACACCACATCGAAACATTTAAATTCTTTACCCCGCATTTACTACCTTTACCTTTAAGCGGATGCTTTTTTAAACCCCTTAAATTGGCACATTATTAACTAATGTGCCATATTTGCAAATAAAATTTTATTGAGGGAAAAAAGGTCTCGAATAAATGATATCATATAATAAATGATCATTTTTAAAAACTTTTTATGGACATTTCCATGTATTTAAACCATCTGTTGCCACTACACAAATTCATTTTGTTCCATAATTTCCCTCTGAATTAATCCCTTAAAATGCTTCCCATAATTTACTACTTTGTCATTTATTCGTGACAATTACAGCCACTTCAAAACCTGGTTCAGGACCCTATTTATCCCATTCCATCTTACATCAAGGCGAGTTGGTTAACCGTGAATCTTTTACACCTCAAAATAAATCCTCGTGGGCCCAAATCGAATGCTCGGGGGAACCGGAGACAGTTCCAGAAAATAAAAATGCCATCATCGGCGAACGCTATAGGTGGTACAAAACAGAAAGGGGACACTACGCAATTCCCGTTTATATAGATTCAAAATATGGTGAGATTTTTAAATATTTAATATTAAATTCTTTAAAAAAATCCAAAATTTCTAGATTCTAACGCCGTGAATCGAATAATCGAAGGAATGTACACAATCCAAGAATCATCCTGCATTCGATTTTATTTGTACAAAGATCCAGATTTGCTAAAAGGCTGTGATTGGGTTCATATACAATATAGCTCGAGCTTGTACATTGTAGGGATAGCAAGAATTTCCCAGACGCCCGCAGAGCGGGAGGCGCCAGACCTGTTATAACTCCCTATTCCAATCTCTTCCCACTGTACGAATCGACCTGGCTTCGTGTTCCCACCTCTGTCCTGAGGTCACGGGTCAAGATACGAAGTTAATTTTTTTTGCATAAAATTCCTTATTTTTTGTACTCCAGATCATGTCCTGACCACCTAAGCTCTATCTTGACCCAGAAGAGCCTCAGAACCAATGGAAGTTTTTGCCCTATACGATCATGTACAAAAATTCTTAGCGAGTGGCCAAAATTTTGAATCCTCCCACACTTATGGCCCATTCCCTCGAGCTTGGTTTATCTATACTTAAAAATGTATATAAATATTGTACTATTGTCATTAATATTTATGCTTGATATATTCAAAGACACTTAGTTTGGCTGACTTTTGCCTTGATCATTCATCTATCATTCAACCTATTGTTATTAATATTTCTGCTTGACTTATTCAAAGACCCTTAGTTTGGCCGACTTTTGCCTTGATCATTCATCTATCATTCATGAATTCTTGCATACAATTGGACTTTCTCACGAGCACAAGCGGATTGACAGGGATGACCACATCATTGTATATTGGGAAAATATCAAGCCAGGTTCCGTAGTATTAATAAATTATCATTTATTTTAATTTTATAAAAAGGGGCAGAGAAGAGTTTTAAAAAATCCGATCCGTCGAGGTATACAATATTTGACGCCCCCTACGACACCCAAAGTCTATTGCAATATTCTGAAACAGCATTTTCTAAAAATGGACTGGCAACACTCGCTTCCAAAGTATTACAAAATTAATTAAAATTTAATAAATAATTATAATAATTATATATTATATAGCATGGACTACCACTAGGTGGAAGCACGGAGTTGTCTCATTGGGATAAACACAAAATTAATAAAATGTACATTTGTGAATGAAATTTTAAAAATAAATTCATTTAAATAAACTGTATTTGATTAAATTCAGTAGACATTTTATTTTTAATTTTACAAATTTTTATTCACATTTTCCGCATATGACATCTTCGATCAAATCCGGGCAAATATGAGTTATCCGTTCATTGCAAACTTTTCCTCCACAACAGTCCTCGTAAGGGCATTGCTGGTCATCACACTGAGAAATTCCAATATTTAATTTATGTAATGTGTAAAAAATCAATTAATTATTTAGTACCCTTTCAAGTGTTCATTGGTGATAAAAATAAGGCCTCCGATGAGACCAATTTCCGCAACCCAGACCAATAATGGCCATAAGGAAGACGAGAGGAAATACAAGTTTCATATTAAATGATAAAATAAATTTTATAAAAAATTACTTTTATACCTTTACAAAAATATTTTAATCTGGAATGCGGAAATAAATTCAAAGGAAATGAACTTTTATATATAAGAGAATACTGGGTAATTCATATTTTTATTGGCAAATTCCCAAAAAAGCCATTTCTGGATTTATGCAAAGTTCAATAAATTGACGGAATTTATCATTTATAAAAATAACAATTTATACTCGTTTTGCCTTATTAAAGCAGATTCAAGTGACATGTTTGCTCTAAGATTTTAATTCATTTACATTTAAAGGAAAATAATTAATCATAGTATATCATATACCTATAATCATTATTCATGCATGAATTTATTATAATACCTACTTGGATTTAATAATAAAATTAACCCGTTTTAATATAAAACAAAACATGTAAATACTAACCCAAATGTCTGGTTCTCCGTCCATATATTGTAATCATTGATAAATGATATGATGAATGACGCATTCTCATGTTTATTTTGCGTTTAACTTCTTCTGAAAAAAATTAGAATAACCTCCAATATACTTAACTTGTGATTAGATATATATTTAATTAATATAAGGATTAAAAGAAAGGTTTTTAAATCAGTTCTAATTCTATATACCTACTACTATTATATAATATGTGCATTCATTTGGCATGTGCATAATACGTGTTGCAAAACACTAAATTTAAGCACAAATAATATTAAGACGTGGAGAAAACAAAAATCGTGTATTTTACTAATAATCCCAAATTACTAAGAAAGTCCAAGACTGCCTTAAACTAGACTAGATATGTTGATCTCATGCAATATTTCCTAGAAATTTCGCAATAGATTTATATCCAATTACAATTAATATGAAAAATTAATTAATTCTAATATACCTAGATCGTATATATATTTCGATATGCTTTTCTTGGAATAAATATGTTTCTTATGCATATGATTTGATTCATAATCATATCCATTCATAGGTAAATCTATAAAACAAAGTGTCCACTCCAAAATTAATTCATTCATTTAATTAATAATTACGGAGTACATTTAAAATGAAACACATTTTAAAATCAATCTTTTTGTGCATATTTTTATTTTGTGCCTTATTAAATTCCGTTAATTGTTGCCCACCCATTCAACCCAAAAAGGTACTTTTTCCAATTAATTGTTCCCAAAATATCAGATTTTTGCCTCAGAATTTTTCGTATATTTCACCAAATTTTTACCTTTTGTAAAAATATTAGATTTTGACATTTTGACTAAAATTGATGAAAATTTATTGGCATATTTTTGCATTTTTTATAAGCATATTTGGCAGATTTATGAGGAATAAAATATGATTTTTTTAAAGATAAATTCCTTAATCTTATTTATAAAATTATAATACAATTTTTTAAAATTTTAAAGAATTCCATATAATTTTTGTATTATTTCAATTTGTAGGGAGTGGTTGTTGAATGCAAGTTGAATGGGACAATTTTGGATTGCGGATTAAAGGAGATCCCGGAAGGAACAAATGCCAGTTTTACGTGCGGAAAATACTATTTTCGAGAAAAATCCCCCCACCAGGGGGCGATAACATGCGCAGAAGATGGGGAATGGGAATATTTGACGGATTACGAGGATTTTAATTGCCATATAGGTTAGAAATATTTAAAAAGTAATACTTGGATTTATTTATTAAAATTTCAGAGTGTGGGGTGACACCTCGCGAGAGTTCTGTCATCGTGGGCGGAAATCATACCTCCAAATATGATATTCCGTGGCATGCGACCATCTTCTTTCGGAATCGAACCAATGACCTCTTTGACCTCGCCTGTGGAGGGTCTCTGATTGATCTTGAGGACCAAGGGCCCCTCATCCTGACTGCTGCTCAATGTATATCCGGAGGATTCAATCTGGCGGACTATAGGGTCATATTGGGAGCTACTACATCCAAATTCCTTGAAAATAAGGGCCCAGATTCGCAGATTTTTGGGGTACTTTAGCTAAATTTAATGTCCACAAATCAAAGATTTACCATCAGGTTTTGGATAGAAATTTATAGAATTCCAATCCGAATCCGAAATCGAATTGTCGGAATTCTATTCAAGTTTCAGATCCCAGCCTTATTTAAATTTAAATTAAATTTTAGGTGAATTATTTCGTGGCCCATCCTTTGTATAATATCACGAGCCTGGAGAATGACATTGCCCTGATAAAATTGAAGGGGGATCCAGAGTTATCTGATCGAGTTAAACCAATCTGTTTGGAAAGGGGGGCCCAGCAGCCTAAAATCGGAGAAATTGGAATTGTAAATTTAAAGCATTAAATTTAATTAATGTTTTAATGGGATTTAACAGGTGGCGGGATTTGGGTTAACAGAAGGAATTATGTCTGAGAATCTGCTAAATGCTGCGATTCCGTTTAGGGACCACGTGGACTGCGCCCGCAGAATTCCCGCCAAATCCAATTTCGCGTTCCCCGCCAGTACTAAATTCTGCGCAGGAATTGCCCATAAGAATAATGCCATTAACGGAAGCAATGGTAAAATTTAAATATATTAGATGATAAATACAAATTTTAATGTATTTAAATTAATTATTTTCGACTCAAAAGAAATGAATGAAATTGCCCCTAAAATATGTTTCGGAGACGCAGGGGGTGGATTGACGCAGCTTAATTCAAAGACAAAACGTTCAGAAATCGTTGTAAGTACAGAATTTTTTCTGGTGTATTAAAAAAAAATTTAGCCTAATTTATTATTGTAATAAAACGGACTAATATTATATATTTTTAAAAGGGTATATCCCATGCGGCGTTTAAGGATCCTTTGTTCGCCTGCTCTGGACTGGGGTATTTCCAAAGCGTGGGGCCATACATTGGGTGGATTCGAAAAATTCAGAAAAGGTTCATTAACACTACTTGTGATACTGATCAAGGTATAAAAATCATAACATGTAGGTAATACTTTTATTTAATATTCTATACAATATGTAGAAGTTGTCCCCCGTTTTTCCTCCTATTTGACCCTATATAATCGGAAGAATGAGTCAGAGGAGACATTCAGCGCCACCTATCGGAAACAAGATGCGGATTTGGCCGAAATCCAAATTCATTTTGATCAGCCTGGTTTCAGATTATGCCGTCGTGGAATGTAGTGATTTATATTTAAAGAGTCGATTCGGGTCTATTTAACTAATCTAATTGATTTACCCGCTAGATGGCATTTATATAGAGGAAAAGATTTTTCAGATTTGCAATTTACTTTGCTACATGGGTCCGAATACTGCTCAAAGTCCAATTATTCCTTTTATGATTTATTTAAATCCCTGCGACCTGTGGGCCACCCAGATGACTTTAGAATAGCATCAATCACCTTTTATGAGGGAACAGGGTATAATGGTGTTGAGCAGATATTTTTCAAGAATGTACCTTGGTTCAATGGGACAAGTGTTTTCAAATCCCTTATTCTGACCGGAAATGAACCAATCACTCTATTCACAGGGGAGAATTATGGAGGGATTTCAAAATGCATTGAACCACTACAAGAGTACCACATTTTTACAAAAGTGGGTAATATTCAGACAACCCTTGGGATGGATCCTGCGAGCATTAAATCAATACAATTCGGGTGTTCCTCAAAGGAGATTGATTCAACATAATACATTTAAATCCCATACAAAAAATTATAAATTTGAAATAAAAAAATAAATCGGAAATATAATATTTATTTATTAAATAAACACTTTTAAACCAAAAAATTTATTTTTAAAAATATTTTTATTTTAAATTCTAAATTTATAATTTATTTTTTAAAAATAATTTTTAATTTCAGGATAAGCATATTTTAATTTATGGCTATGTCTATATTCTAGATAATTAAAGGAAAAATTAAAGAAAAATTGGGAAATAATAAAAATTTTATTCAATTGTTATTCAAATATTGCAATTTCTTTTTGAAAATCACGAAATTTCGGAAACTTTTTAAGAATATGAAATTTTTTTAAAATTTATTTCAAAATTGTATATGTCGTCTATATGTTGCAAATTATGCCTATAATAGATACATATGTGTATACATACATACGTATGTCAGTAAAAATGCAAAAAGCCAATAAATTTTGAAAAATCAAAAAATTCATTTATTTTCACAAAAAAATTGTTTAATTTTGTGTTTTTCAACGAGGAAATGAATATTTTAATAAAAATTTAATAATATTTTTGAATTTCAATCAAAACAAAGCATAATACAGATAGACGCGTATTTAATACACTATAAGCTATGCAAATTAGGATGGATCTAATACAATACTAATCTTGATTTATGTAAACTAAATACAAATCCTTACTTCACTAGAGCCAAACCAACTTGTATGTCCACTTGAGATTTATATCTTATTAGTTATTTTGTATGTATGATATAAAACATAATCCTTCAATTTCAAGTGTTAATTCAATTCAAGATGCCCTATTTCATTGAATATGAGTGCAAAGATTCATTTCTTGGAAATATCCATCAATCTGCAACTAATTGAGATTGACATAAATTATCCACTTTAAAAGTTTAATTTATTCCAGATTTCTTACTTGGAAAAAGACACTTTAAATTAAATAGTATAAATCTCGGCTTAATACATAATAAAAATGCTGCGAATTTTGATATTTTTCCTCTTGCTTCATCTTGATTTTTGTACATGTAATTGTCCGGCCCTGACATTGAAAAAGGTTAAATATTTTAATTAAGAATTTATAAAATTATACTCAATTTTAATTAAAATTAAGGGCGTGAATTTGGAGTGCAAAATGCCTGGAAATGACACAATTTCGAATTGCACAGCGGAAGTCCCGGAAGGAACAGTCGCAAGATTTAGTTGCTCCAAATATTACATGAAAAACGAAGATCCCCGCCAGGGGGAGATGATTTGCGTAGAAGAAAGCGTTTGGGAACATTTTTACGATTATGAAGATTTCCATTGCACTATTGGTGATTTTTAATTTCTGGAAATTCTATTAAAATAACAAATTTAATTATTCGCTCATCGGAATGTCTGTCTGTCCGTCCACAGAGTGCGGTGTGACCCGAGGTCTGACCCCTGTAATTGTTTTTGGCAGCGCCGCCTCCAAATATGATTTCCCGTGGCATGCGGCCATCTTTCTTCGGAATCGGACCAATGACCTTTTTGACCTCGTCTGTGGAGGGTCACTGATTGACCTCGTGGACGAAGGCCCCCTCATCCTCACGGCTGCGCATTGCTTAGGTTCAAATATGGAGGATTATAGGGTCATATTGGGAGCAAATAGCTCCATCTACCTGGAAAATAAGGACTTGGATTCGCAGATTTTTGGCGTACGTCCAAAAACTAATTTTATATGCATTTTAAAATGATTATATTTATTTAGGTGAGCTATTATGAAGTGTATAATTCGTACAATCGGAAAAGCCTGGAGAATGACATTGGAGTTATGAAATTAAAGGGGGATATAGTGTATTCTGATGCTGTTAGGCCGATTTGCCTCGAGAGGGCGACACCTACCCCCAATGTTGGGGATATAGGAATTGTACATTAATTAAACATAACAAATTCATATTAATTAATTTTGTCGGTAGGTGGCGGGATTTGGAAAGACGGAGGCGGGGGCAAACTCGAAAAATTTGCTAGCTGCTTCGCTTCCCGCCAGGAGTCGTTCAGACTGCGAGAAAGAAATTCCGGCTAATTCAAAAATTAATTTTCTCGGGACTAAATTCTGCGAGGGATTTAGACCTCAAGACAACGTTATAAATGGAAGCAATGGGCAAAAAAGTACGCAAATTTTAAATCGGCAGGCGTACTATGTAGAAATAAAAATATGATTTATTAAAAATTCAAATTTAGGCGGGATGGGTAAAAATAATCCTGGGATTTGTTTCGGGGATTCTGGCGGAGGTTTGATTTTATTTAATTCGACCAGAAAACATTTCACACTCGTGGTAAGCTCCATTAGAATAAAATATTATTCAAAAGCTTGATAATAAACTTTTCAATTTTAATTTTAAGGGGATAATTCATGCGGCGTTTAAGGATCCCAAATTCACGTGCTCTGGGGTGGGATATTTTCAAAGTGTGGGGGGATACATTGGTTGGATGCGGGAAGTGCAGAAAATAGTCTATCCAAGTAAAAAGGACCAGACTAAAACTGAGTATAATAAAGGGGTTGAAATGTTGGGTGAGATCTTAATTTTACAATTAATTTTATGCATTTATTTAATATTTAAAAAAAATTGCAAAAAGGCAAAAGATGTGGATCTAATCCTGATTGGGTTGAATACAAAGACGAAAAATGCTACCGATTTGTAAGGCAATTGGCGACAAAGAAAGAAGCGGCTAAAATCTGCGGAGTCAAATTTGGCGCGGGAAATAGTCTTCCGATCCTCAAAAGCTCCGAAGAACACGAATTTCTGCTTAAATTCCTGGAGGAAAGGGGGGTTACAAATGGTGTTTGGTTGGGGGCTGCCAGGGGGCCACTGGGATTCCTTTGGGATAATGGGGATTGGATAGGAATGTTTTCAAAATGGGCGCCAAATGGAAATTTAAGCGGGAAAAATTGCTCTATTATTCAGCCGAGAACGGGTTATTGGGTAGAAGAGAATTGCGAGGCTGAAAACCTCGTCATTTGCGAAAAATTTCAGGAATTCTCGAATGCGGAACTTTTGCAAAAAATCATTAATTTGAAACATAATTTTTGTGAAAGTGATACAACGGCAAAATTGAATCAAATGGAGATTGATATGAGAAAAATTAGTAAGAGAATTTTTTAAAATGCATTTCAAATTTTTTAGTTTATTCTGATTATAAATTTATCAATATATTTTTTAAAAATATTAATTATTACATATTTTATAAAACTAAAGATAAAACAGTTTTTTTTTTCCTTTTCCAGTTCCAGTTGGATTTCTGTATTTCCAGGTGGGGTCTCAACCTTCTCCTGTGGACCTATGGCCAGGTTATAGTTGGGCTGATGTTAGTGGGGATTATGAGGGTTTGTTTTTCCGTGTGGCGGGAGGTGGCGCTGCGGCCATTGGAGAAATACAGGTCGAGAACTCACCCAGATTGGGAGGGGTCAAATTTACCATTGGGGGTTCTTATCCTGAATCAATTTTTATTCCATCCTACGGTTGGAGTGATTATGTTAAAGCAAGTCATCATATTTTTAATGGTAATTCATATACTAAGGAAGGTCTTAGTTTTGAATTGACAAATGTTGGAGAAGTCCGCCCAAGAAATACAGCTATGAGGGTTTGGAAAAGGATATCATAAACAATATAAATAACTCTGCCACTCGAATTACTTAATATTCCTGTTTTTTATACATATGTACATATGCTATATGTAAATGAACTAATAAAGATTCTACTATATGTAATTTACTCAGATTTAATTTTATTGCATTATTTTAAGAATTCAAGATATAATCAAAAAAAAAAAATAAATTTGAATTTGAAAATTATGATAGATTGCAAATATAAGTATTATGATTTATAATTGAATAAACATAATTATTGAAAAGTAATTTAAACTCTTTCGAGAAGAATAGCAATCCCTTGACCTCCTCCAATACAGGCTGATCCAATACCAAGTTTTGATCCCCGTCGCCTATTTTATTAATTAAAAATTCATTAATTATTGAAACATTTCGATATAAGCATGAATTATATATAATTGGATTTTTGCAAACCTCAATTCATGGACCAAATGTGCCGTGATCCTGGAGCCGGAAGCCGCGAGGGGATGTCCTACTGCAATTGCACCTCCATTCACATTCAATTTATTCATGTCCAATTTTAGCTCCTGAAAAAAATATCATTTCAAATCAGAACCATTTTTCATATTTTTTTTAAAAAATGTTTTTTCCGAATTTTTTCTTTAAAAAATCAAATTCAAAAATTTATTTAAAAAATTCTTTGAATTTTATCTGCATTTTTAGAAAAATTTAACAAAATAATTGTGTTTTTTGCATTTTTTTATTAAAAATGTTGAATTGCAAAAAAATAATTTTAAAAATTGCCTGAATTTTAATTAAAAATTGTAAAAATAAAATTATTTTTAAAAATTCAAAAATTTAAGCTTGATTTTGCGATATTTTAGGTAATTAAAAAATTTAAAAAAAGCTATTTTAAATATCGTAGATGCAAAAAAATTTTTTTTGAATCAATTTTTAGGAGTTTTTTAAAAATTTTTTCATTGAATTTTTCTTGGATAATTTTAGCCCCAAATCAGGTGCTTATTAAATTGCATTATATTGTAATTTACTATACCTTTGCACAGGCCAGCGTTTGAGCCGAAAATGCTTCATTTATCTACAAAAAAATAGCAAAATTTCACTCTTTTTTCCTCAAAAAATCACAATTTTTCTTAATATTTTTTTTTAAAAATACCTCAATTAAATCCACATCGTCCAATTTGACATCCGCTTTTTTAAGCATTTTTTGGATGGCTGGGACGGGCCCAATGCCCATAATGGTAGGCTCCACCCCCGCGATCCCATACCCAACCAACCTCGCCAATGGCTTTAGATTATATTCCTTGCAAGCTTCCTCCGACGCCAGGATGACACTCCCCGCGCCATCATTGATCCCAGACGCATTCCCAGCCGTTACAACTCCGCCCTTTTTGAAGGATGCACCTAATTTTGCAAGGGCCTCGAGGGAGGTGTTCTTCGGGTGCTCGTCAGTGTCCATTAGGACATCCTGTCGCTTGACCTTGACCGAGACAGGGACCATTTCTTCCTTGAAATATCCAGCCTCGTGAGCAGCCTTCCATTTTTGTTGGGATCTCAGGGCGAACGCATCCACCTCCTCCCGGGACAATTTGTATTTGTCGGCGAGGTTCTCAGCAGTCACTCCCATCGGGGTCTTGCAATGGGAGTCCGTCAGGGAAGCCCAAAGAATGTCATCCAACTAATGAATATAGTAAATTTAATATTGGGTTATTCAATTAGGTCGTAGGATATGGCAAACTAGAAATATGATTAGGGCTGGGATCCGAAGCTAAATTTTCACTATCCGATCCGATTTCGGAAACCTAATCCGTATTTGCATGGGATTAATGGAGAGGGTTGGATTCTCCAAGTCCTCGGATTGAAATTCGATCAATTTAAATTTTGGGTACTGAAATCCGTTGGATCCGTGGATCGGATGGGAAATCCCAATCCGAAAATGAGTAATCCGTTTTGGGTTGGGAATTTTCGAAGCTCAAAGCGTTTGGATTGAAATCGGATTATTTGAATTTTTAAATTTTAATATAATCCGAACAATCCGACGGAATTGAATTCCAATATCGGATCCGAAATTTATGGAAATCCGACTAATCAGTTCGAATTCGGATCGGATAGAAATTCTTATGCGAAACTTATAGCTTTCCGAAATCAGATAGAAAAATTTCGGAACCTTTTTGGGATTCAAATCGGTTCATTTGAATTTTAAAAGTTCCCAAAATCCTATCCCATTTATCCCAAAAATCCGAGGGATTTTGAGTCCCCAATCGGATGATAATTTGCGATAAGATTGAAATTGTTCGAAATCCAATCCTCGCGTTCCTGGAACCGGATTTATTCATCCCCATTAATCCCAATCCGAACCACGAATCAAATTCAATCCGAATTCGGATCGGATTGGGTAAAATATTTCTCGAATCCCAGCCCTACTCATAGTATATATTCCAGCATATATTGTATTACGGTATTAGTTCTATACCTTGTATTCTCCACCCAATTTTGTTCCAAATCGGACATTTCGGACACAATAGGGAGTTTGGGACATGTTTTCAGCTCCTCCCGTAAGAACCACCTTCGAATCCCCCATAAGGATATCATGTGCACCACAAACAATTGCTTGAAACCCCGTACCACAAAGCCTAGTTAATTAATTAAAAAATACACTTAAAAGTCCGTTTTAGCAAAAATACATTCTATTTCCGATCTAATAGTAAAGTACCTGTTAACAGTGAGAGCTGGAACATGGATAGGAATGCCGCACCTCAAGCTCACATGACCTATTTTATAAAATACCAAAAAGTCCTCAAAATCAATTTAAAAATTCAAAAATCACTCCAAAAAATCAGTTTTGGTTCAAATTCAATTCTTACGTGAAATATAACCACCATCATTCGAAGAAGCGCTAATTAAATTCCCAAAAACGACAGAATCGATGATTTTTGGGTCAACACCCCCTGCGGCAAGGGCTGCTTTGCTCGAAATCTAAATTTGCATACAAATGTCATTTAGACACATTTTAAATGCTCAATTTGTCATTTCTAAATTGATTTTGGCTATACATTTAAATTAGAGTCAATCAGAAAGTTCAGGGTCTTGACCCTGAACTTTCTGATTGACCCAATATAGCTTTAAATGACAAATATGTGTTTAAAGGTCAATTTTGTAATACCTCCCCGAGGTCAACAGAAGTCTTTTCGAGGAGTTTGCCACCAAATGTGCCGAATGGGGTCCTTTTTGCGGCCACAATAAAAATACCTTCAAAAAGTCAATTAAAATTATTGAAAAAGTGGGTTTTTTTATTAATTGATAATTGCGGGTAATTGACCTACCCTTTGTAAGAGATGCCATCGTGGATTTATGTACTTTTTGGAGGTTTTAGAGTAATTTTTTAGATTTTTTGAAGAGGTTTTTGGGTAGATTTTGGTATGTTTTGAAAGTGGCTTTTGAGAGTTGGATTTTGGACTTTGGATCTCGCTCCACAGGTCTGTTTTTATCACATAACCGCCGGTATAGCCTATTTATAGGTATAGCCAATAGGATTAATATGAATTTTATAGGGGAATCCTTTCCAGGAAAGTTCTAATAGTAATCCACATATAGAACTATTGTACAATAGTATTAATTATACATTATTATATATATATAGAATGCTACGATATATCCGTAATACGATATGTTGATACTTGGGATTAGAACTTCTAATTTAGAACTAATAAAACTAACCTATAATTTCGAAGTAGGTATATTAAAATAGGACTACGGATATATCTATATAGACTATATCTATAATATAATATCTAATAGTTCCTAGGATGGTAGCCGTGGCTAATAACCTAGCCGGCTAGGTACTGGCTAGCCGGATTTTTGGCAATGTTTTTTGCCTGTCCAAATGGCTAGTGGCTACCTTTAATTTTAATTAATTTTAAAACTCAATTTCCGAGAAATTGTAGCATATAAAATTGTTTTTAAT
>JAAZTK010001454.1:0-14014 GCA_036507255.1 Megalothorax incertus
CTACGTATGCACCTCCTCCTCTAGTTGCACTGCCGAGGATCCACATGCCAATATAATTAAACCAATCGTGGAATATTTACATAGGATGCCATCCTATTTTGAATTAATTATGTTTAGCGTTCGAGAAACGCCCGTATAACACTTACTTTAAATATTAGGACTCCCAATTCTCCCCCCTTCCTGCTATACATTCCCATAACACATTATTTTGCACCTGCAGCTCTTGAAAATCAAACAAACATCCCGGGGTGAATGAATGTGTGTGAGAGCAGATCCGTTTCACCTCACTCTGAATAAATGAATATGTAATTTTAGTTATACCTAGTGCTTATTCCATTTTGTTAGCCTCTCTGCTCTTTTTTTTAATTACCACATACTTATTTAAGTACATTATATTTGTTAGTATTATGATCCATATTACCAAGAATAGTACTACAAACACAAACACACGAGCACTCTTCAAAGCAGGGACTGCACCGCACACGTGCACAGGTAAATTTATGCATCCAGATAATTATTATTGCACTTATTTGCTTTTGTAATCCTACAAAATATGTTTTCTGATTTAATTACTCGATAGATCTCATATTTACACGCATTTTTCTATTTACTTTTTACAGGGAAAAACCTAAAGAGATGAAACCACCACCAGAAGCGGAAGAAGAGAATGACTCGGAGGAATGGGGGAGCGGATCATATAGATCCTTCAAAAAGCTATCCCTGGATGGGAGGGAGATCTCAAGGAATCCATGTTCAAGCGGTCGGATTTCCTCAAATACAAATAATATCAATTTCACCCCAATTTTTCCAATCCCTCCAAATTCCCTTC
Source organism: Megalothorax incertus (assembly GCA_036507255.1). NCBI lineage: Eukaryota > Metazoa > Arthropoda > Collembola > Neelipleona > Neelidae > Megalothorax > Megalothorax incertus. The sequence goes on from JAAZTK010001454.1 coordinate 830, forward strand.
CTCATCCAAGGATAGAACCAGAGCTGAATGTGGTGCGAGATTTTCATGGAATTTCAGAGCCTAAAGAGCGATCAGAGTATTTGGCACATTACATAGAAGATGGAGAGGTTTGCACGAACATATAATTTGTTCATGAGATGTTAAACTTTATTTCATATTTGACTAGTGTTTTAATTTTATAATTTTGTTTAATTTTGATTTATATACCTCTAGTAGAGTTGAGGACTACTTTTGTATTTTAGGCATTAATTTAATATAATGTATTAAGGCAAATTAACCACCTTTAAAAATCAACTGTGTATTTTTCTATTACAAATAACGATAATAAATTAACAACAAAGCTAGCTATAGGAAGATTGGATATTAGTATTACCTATTGTATTATCCGTATATTTTAATTAGGTAGAATCTATACAGGGTCTTTATATTAAAAGATTCAATGTGTGCGTGCAATATAATTGTATTAAGATATATTACTCCAAATGAACGATGGTTGTTTAGAATAGTAGGTACTACAATATAATATATGCTTGCAATCTGTTCTGTGCGTAAAATTTAAAAGACCAAATCTGTGACGAATTTAGTAAAAGTATTGTAATTTGTCTAATCCTAAGTTTATACATAGTATTGTAATTTGTATTATCTAATAGGTCTGTAGAATGTGAATGGACTAAAAAATATACGATAGATAATATCAATACTTATCAATTTGGATTTTGGAATGTAAAGTAAAAATGTGTGCAAATAAAGAGTCTTAAATGGAATTACCTAATATAATTTAGATCTTTATCCATAATAAATGACTATTAAGAGTTAAATTGACAGTGTTTGCATTTGAACTTTAATTAACCGTGAACACATAACGATTTAATGGTAGTGCAAAGAGTTTTCTCGTTAGGTACATTATATCATATTAATAATTATTAATTATGCTGATTGATTAATGCTGATACTGGGAGATCATAAAATGTCAAGAAAAATTTTTTAAATCCTAAATACTACCTAATTTAGCAAATTTATTAATGTGCATCAGTGACTTTGATTGACTAGAAATGAGTTAATATGCCAAAAAAAGATTGAACTTTGACTATCATTCGGATTACTGCCACAGAATATTGGTGATGCAAATTACTCAATTGTATATTCATGTGGGTTTACCTCAAACAACTTAAAGTGTGAATGATGAGGCGTCATTGATTCGATTCTTGAGCCTTGACACTTCATTGTGTAAATTCTGATTTTCCTTTAGGAGGCCTTGCTGTTTGGAAAGAAGTTGGAAAATCTGGAATGTATCAAAAAATAGATAGAAATTACAATCTTGAAAGTGAATTAGTTACAAAACTGAACTCTAAAAGTTATTTAAAAGCATGCAAAAGAATGCAATGCAAATAGCGTGATGAAGCTGGGTGAGGTGACAGAGTGAAACGGGCTGCAGATTCAAAAAGAGCAGAGTTGCGCTTAACCTTTGACAGATGTCCTCAATTCGTTTTGACCATTCTCCAAGCTTTGAGTTGACCTCGATGACTTTTCCTTTGTACTCTTCGACTTTTTGTAGCGCTTCCTGTTCGCGCTCAGCGTAGTCCTCTCCATACTCTTCCCGTTCAGGAGTTGTCTCATGCTCCTCGTACCTCGTTTCCTCATCTTCCTGGTTATGATAGATAATAGGCTCTACTTCATCGACGCCCGGATTTTCCTCTTCTTTTTCCGGAGGAGGGAACAAACCAGGGGACTCTTCCTCTGCTTCAGTTGGCTCTTCCTTCACCTCTTCTTCGTCAACTTTTTCTTTTTCAGCATCATCTTTTTCCTCCTCTTGGACTTCCTCAACTTCCTCAACCTCTGGCTCTCCTGGCTTTTCTTCAATCTCAGAACTTTTGAGCCAATCATTAATTTCTTTTACAACTGATTCCAGTTCAGAGGACAATTCCAGCAACTTCTCTTCTACATCCGGCTGTAGCGGAGTACTTGGAGGAGGAGCATTTGATTGCAGTGAGGAAACGCAACTTGCTATTTGAGTCTGTAGCCCGCTCATTATGTCATCTCTGAAATGAATAAAATATAAAGAATTATTTATATACCCTTTCTGATCGAGATTTATCTTCAGCCTCAAGTTTATGCAGCCGACTAGTTAGAGCTTCGTGATTATTCGTATAAAAGTCAATCCTTTTCTCCAGTTCGGCACATTTCGACTCTGATCCTTTATGCATAGTCTTCAGCCTTTCCTTTTCACCTAATAGTTTACGCTTTTCTCGCCTATTCTCGTGGAATATTGTTAGTATTTAAAGGTTTATTATTTTTGCTTTAATTTACACAAATATAATAGATTTGAGAATGAAATATATATCAAAATATCGACGTACTTGTATTGCGCTGATGTCTCTTCCAATTTATCAGTTAACGTTTTACATTCATCCCTCAATTTATCAAGCAAATGATTTTGTGCCCCAATCAATTTCTCCATTTCGCACATATCCCGGGCTTTAATATTTCAAGACATTCATTAATTACAACTTCTTGAGCTACCTCATAGAATTTACCATGCTTTTGTTCCATTCCAGTAAGGACATTCACAAGATCAGCCCCATCTTTATTGTTCGACATATCCTCGGCCCGTAATTTAGCGAGTGAGAGCTTTTAAATTAAATATTCAATTTGATTAGATATAAAATGTAGGTACATTTTATCGTAAATTCTATTACTACTCACCTCTCTCTGTAATCCCTGAATAGTATCATTTAATCTCCCAATCACCTCATCATTCCGTCCAAGTTCCATATCAGAATGATCGAATCTCCTTCTCAGTCCATTAATTTCTGCCTGGTATTTTGCCACCTCTTGCTTCGAATCCCTCTCAATCTTTTCAATTTGTAACTTTGCATTGATTAGCTCTTGTTCTGCAGAGCTTTTTCCAGAGAGGGCAATCCCCAATTCATTTTGAAGATGATTCAATTTGATTTGCATTTCTTGACGCAAATCTTCAATTACACTTGTCTTTTGATAAAGTTCCCGCCTTACATCAGACTCAATCCTTTTTTGACGATCGAGTTCAAGGCGGGCTTTCGTTAAAGAATCCATCTCATTGTTCATTTCATTGCTCAAATGATCAATTTCCAGCCTATATTTATTTTCCACATTCAGCTTCTCCTCTTGAAGACGCTTTGAATGGTCTTGTATCAGATCTCGGATCCTCTGTTGATGCCGATTCAATTCATCCTTGAGTCGGTTTGTCTCCATATCCTTTTCACTCTTTTCAACTTGAAGTGCCTCCACAATCTCAAGACTATGTTTTACTTTCTTGGCAGCTTCAGATTCCCTATTCTTTAGTTCGCTCATCATGCTTTTGAATTTTGAGAGGGTGTCTAGTAGGTCATTCTTTTCCCTATTGGAAAGAAAAATGTAAAATTCAAAGATCTTGGTAATTCTTTCAGACATTACTTGAAAAGGCGATCGATCTCTCCTCTGTGGATATCGCAATTTGCATAGGGTTTATCCAGAGGAAGGCTGCTTCCCATATCAAGCCCAGCAGAATCCTTATTCCTCATTTCAAGAACCTCCTCCTGGGCTAGTCGTAAATTTCTTTTTGTTTGACTAAGCTGGGCTATAAATAAAGTTGATTAGGTATGATTAAAATGTGAATTAAAAATACTACCTTCAAGCTCTGCAATTTTTGAATCAATAATTATTTTATCTCCACTTCCTCCAAGACTTTTTCCAGATAATTTTGATCCACCAGAAGTATTTAAATTGTTATAATAGCTTCCTCCAGTTTTCTCATCTATTTGATTCATCATGCTGGAGAGCAGGTCATCTTTCTAAAAATATTAATAAATTAAATCATAATATTAATGGTCATACCAAAGATTGTCTGAGGATGAGTCTAGTAATTCGTACCTTTCGCATGTGAAGTGCTTCGTTCTCAGATATTACATCCCTCACATTATTCAACATTGAGGAAAGCTCCTCTCTAGAATATTTTGTCTCCTTTTCAAGCTGAGCAATATATTCGCCCTGTAACATTAACCAACCAACAATAATTAGATAAAATTAAAAAGTTGTATTGTATGGTTAAAAAACAAACCTGCTTATCAATGAATTTCATTAAATCATCCTGTGGACTTGAAGATCCAAGATAAGATGAATATGTCGTTGGATTATATGAGACGAAACTCGGTGTCAAACGCGATAGATCGCCAACTTTTTGAGACTAGAAGGAATACATAGGTAGATTGAATAATGAAGTAAGACAAATATCTAATACTTAATTTGTTAAATACATATAATTATAGTTCATGATGGTTTAAGGTTTACCCTGATTGGAGATGTTAGAATTGGCGGTGTACTCTTCGGGCTCAAAATTGACCTCAGTTTATTAACTGCTTGAGTGTACTAAAATTATAAAATGAGAAAGATGGGTCATTTGCATTGCAGAAATTGAAGGGCTAATAATTATTAACTTACAGCCATCTCAGTATGATCTGATGTCATCTTCTTTTTCCAATCCATTCCAGATGATGGCAAAGGTGAAAAGTTGACTGTCTTCCTGTAAGCAATAAAAAGTCAATTAAAATTATTAAAGATGCAACATGGTAAATTCAGATTCCCAATTCCAGAATTTCTAATTACTTCAAAGTATAAATCTGACTCAAGCTTTCTCCAAAATGCAAATTAATAGGTTAATCCCACGCCCTACGTTGTTTATATTTAATTTTGAGCAATTTGTCGGCTATTAATTCAGGTTGATTAATTTGACACAAGTTGTAAATTGTTGGCCAATTTTTTTTTTGGTTTGTTTACAGTTTGTTCAAAATATCGATTACCCGGCTTATCTCGAGTTTTAGCCTCTCCTTTTGGGATTTAAAAAACCCTTTCTAAAATTAAAGAGTGAATTCAAATATTTTTGTTTTAATTAGGTTTAGGGGATAATTAATTAGGAAATTAGTGATTAGTTGCATTTGATTGTAAATAACCAGTTTCTTTATTAATTGAGCATGGTATTGAAAGCTCATATTCGACATTAATTGGAATATTTTGCCAAATTGAATTAAAATTGAAAGTTGAAACCTCAACAAATTGTTTTTGTGGTAGGGTATTAACTATTAATAGTGCAGTCAGTGTTGGTAGTTTCTTTTGAACACAATTTAAATGTAAATTAATCAATCAAATTGACCAAAATTCACCTGCCAAATTATACTTGGATGAACCAAATTATATGCTCTGAATTATGGATTTGGTAAGTCCTTACTTAACAATTATTATATTTTGACATGTCAAAGACCTATGCAGTGTACCATTTTTACATAAATACAATATTAAATACAGATAAGCATGTATTGTAGACCATCTTCTCATGATTATCGCATTAGGGCTATAATTATAAATATTTAAATGGAAAAACCTATATGACAATCATTTCTCGACTTTAAACAGCTTGTGTTTCAATTCCGTATGCATAAGGTATATCGTAAGTGGATATTGATAAAGTAGCTGGCCTGGGTAGCCTTCGCTTGATTACTAGATTAGGAATTAACTGTAATTGGTAAACAATACGACTTTAAGGCAACATATACCTAGGTAGGTAGTAATCGGAAATTATTTTAATTCTATAGGCATTGCACACGTAGATGCACAGGTAGAATTCTCATTCAAGCTCAAGGAATCAAGATCAAGAGTTATAGGAAGTTAATGAACTTGAAATATCCACAAATCCTACCTACTCTTTATTGTGGTATTGTGGTCTGTGGTCATTTTTCCTGATTTTTTCCGTCGTTTTAATTAACTTTAACCTAATAGTCAAGTGTTAAAAACTTTGTCAAAACCTGGTTGGATGAGATCCGAGGAATCCGATTTTATATCCCAAAAGTTTCCTTAATCTACTCTGTGTTGTGTTATATTGACTTGACCCGGGTGAGGTGGGGACTTGTGGTTTTGGTTGCCTACTAGTAGTAAAAGGGAATCTAAATCCACCCCCTCGAAATGAGAGAATTGGTTTCCCTCCTCCGCTTTTTCCTGAAGATTCGTTGATATTTCTCATTGAAAAAACTGAAGGTTGCAATCAAAATAATAGTGGTAGCACAAGGAAATGACGAGAAGGAGAGCAAAACTGAGATAAAAAAGGTTTGCGAATCCTTTATATAGGGCAATTTAAAAGAATTTCATTATTGATTCATTTCTAAGCTTTCTCCAGGGTCCTTTGGACATCAATTAGGAATTCCTGGTACCAGCCACCTTCCCCTCCTCCGACTTTCCTAATTCCTTGAGACAAAAAGGATCAAACAAACAGATAAAACAGACTATTATACATAAAGCTGGATGTCCCATCAATTCATGTCGTGATTTAATTTAAAGCCTTCATGGTCATTGGCCATTTGACTCCAATTTCCTTTGATAAAGTTTATTTCCCTGCTTCTTAACTAGGAAATTTGGATTAATTCCAATTAATGGATAAGGCGAGGAATCGATAACATGTTGGAAAACAATCAAATATATTTCTTTTCCAAAATGAAGGGTTAATTTAATGTGAAACTTTGGGCGTTTCATTCCTGAAAAGAAATGAACACCTGGAACCGTTTAGAGAGATAAAGGACATGGAAAAATAGAAGGATTGCGTGTCATTAAATTTAGGTGGAAAATGTCCATTTGCAATAAAAGGCTGTCTTGTACATTTTTTCTGAATTTCGATTAAACTTGGATTTATATCAGATTCAGGGCCAGGGTAAATTCAATATAAATTCTACGATATCAGGTGTATTGCATTCAGGAAAAGGGCATATTGATTAGCAAAAGCAAAGAACTTGGAATTATTTAAACGGGAGTAAGTTATCTAAAATCTATTGCATTTAAAAGAGCAATGGGTGCATTTTTCTTTATATGTATAAATTCTTTTGTATAAAAAAGTCTCTTTCCTCAATGAACAAAAATGCAATGTAAAAAAATGCATCTATAGTTCTGCCCATCGTATCCTCAAAAGGATCCACGTGTGTAGGCTGCATTGTTCGTAGTATTGACCTTTTACGAGAGCCTCTTTAACGATAATAACAATTTTTATATGTATTTGTATTTACAGCTATCTGAAGTTCGAAGCCGATGAAAAAAGGGAACGTTAACTCTTGGAAAGGAAGCCACCCTCATCTGGTCCTTTTTTCAATAAGGTTCTCCCCATAATGTATGGAGGGGAAAAGGCTTCAAAGCGAGAATGGTATATTGTTCAAAGGCGAGGAGGCTCTTTTGCTCGAAGACTTCCACTGGCTGATGTGATATTGGTTGGCTCGTCGGATTGCGATATAAATATAGAGGTAAGTCCTTGAAGGATTTTAAAGCCCTCATCTACAATTTGCTAATTGCTTTTTTGAAAGGCTCCTAATTATAATATTACATGGTAGGATCGACAAATTTGGAGGTGGGATATGACAATATCAATGCTCAACCGTTTGATTTATAATTTCCTCCCAACTTCATTGAACTCTTGATAACCTTTCATGTAAATGTCGGGGAAAAATATTGAAATGTACACAGATGTTATCATTTTTGGAATATGTACCCCCGTACGCCAAGTAGATCTCTTTTAAAACAATGAACCAAACCATCCCAAGGCGTTAACAAATAGAGAAATGTCAACATGCTTTTTTGCAATGATGAAATCACAGTTATTAATTTTGTTTTATGAGTTGGGTGTTGTGTGTTCTCTCTCGATTTGACTAATGCTTTAACAAATGGAGATTATATTAGTAGATTATAGGTTGTATTCAAATATTAGGAACCTGGAAATATCCTTTGAATAAGATTTAAAAGTTTGGGCATATAAATCTAATCGAAGACATATTAATATGATTCTTTATCCCATGGCTAAAGCAATCTCGAACATGCTCGATCAAATGTCCTTAGCACACAGGAGAGATAAGTTTGCTCATAATTATCATTTAAGGAGATGCAGTAATTGAACAGGGGCACCCACACACGAACTTCTTGAAAAAAAGAGAGGGGGAGAAGAATCTTTTCAAGGCTTTTAAATCCCTTCCAAATTCCAATCCATATTCCTATTGTAATAGTAATCCATCCACCTTTTCTGTCTCATTGATCCTCACACCCTACCTTACCTTCTCGTTACTCCCATGCACATTTTGTGGACAGGATCCTTTGAGCAATTAGTTTGTCGAGCGACGAGTACATTCATTCATTGAATTCTCATTCCATCGAATTGTTTTGGCCAAGCTGGATCGGAAATTTAAAAATTTTGCTCGGTTTTGAAGGGATTTTTTGAAATAAACGTTTCCAAAATGTTCCTCGATCGAAAAAGATCATATTCTTCATCAGATCATATAGATTACATAACCCCAGAGTACACACAAGAAGTGTCTATAATTCCCCAAAATATTGTGTCTGAGCGAAGACGTAGAATTGAGAAACTTTTTGGAAGTAAAGGAGTTCCAACGGCTCCGGATAATGAGGGTTGCGACCAAAGGGTTCAAGATAAAGTGAGATTTTTTTTTCACTTTCTAATTCCTAATTTTTAGGGTTAAATTGCAGGAGGATTTCACACTTTAAATCTCCAATTAATTTGCTAATTTCTTTGCAAATTATAAAATTTTTTATGCGTATTTAATTTAATTTTAAATGCAATATTTTAATTCTAATTTTTTTCTTGCAGACTTTGGACAAGTGTCATGCTCTTTTAAGCTTTGATACAAACAAAGACCTTTTTACTGTTAGAGATTTGAATTCTACAAATGGGGTAAGTTTAATTTAGATTTAATTATTTGTAAGTTTAATGTAATGGAGCAGGATTAGTAGAAAAATAAATGTAGCAAGCTGTAATACAAATATAAAGTCGTATTTAGGATTATATAAAGATTCAAAGATTCTGTTTCCCCCCTTTAATTTAAGAGTATGTATTCGCATAAATACTTGGCATTTGTGCCTTTGGCATTGCATATTTGAAATTTATTTACCTAAGCTCTTTCATCCTTCTCTCCCCCTCTATCTACTACTATTTACTGAGGAAGAGATTATATTCAGGAGCATCTGTTTTCGTAACTTGCAGAAAGAAGGAGGAGGATGAGAAGGATGAAGATGAGTAAAAGAGAAATGATCCAAAGAAGCTAAATAGGTTGGCCTAATTTTTGAATTTTTTGTCTTGTTTTATTTTCAGACCTATTTGAACAACCAAAGGATCTCACCAGATTGCCCGAGGAATCTACAAAATCACGACCTACTAAGCTTTGGAGAAGATAACCTTTTCATACGTAATTTGAATATTTCTTTTGACTTGAATATAGTTTATTAATAGCCCCTATTTTATTAACTTTTTTTATAATATTCAAAAATACTTCCGTCATTTTTCAAATACATAATATTCATTTTGAATACTTCCTTAATAATTTGAATAATTATTCAAAGTTCAATTTGTTCATATTCATTTCCCAATTGGGGGAGGTGCAGGGCTCTTTAAAATATAGCCAAGTATACACTCGTAGGAATATTGAACTGGGTTTTAATCCTCTATTTACAGTATACCGATATTGGAAGGAGCGTGCATATTTTGTAATTTATTTATTCAACGTACACACTCTGCTTTGGAAGATACTGCTAATGCAAGAGCAATATTACTTGACAGAGCTTTTGTTTATTTTTTCTCTTCATTTTTTATCCAATCCTCTCCATATACTACTACGAGTATACATTGTTCCTGTATCATTTTAAACTTTAATGGTTTTTTATATTCCATGAAACACACCTTGCTGAGTTTTTATCACCAGTTGTATTGTTCTCGGGTTCGTTCCATTCCTTTTTGAATCAAGTTTATTTGCAAGGCAGATTCAGTATCTTGTAAACCATTAAAGAAACCAAGTCTTGTATAGATTCAAACCCCAAGTTTTAAACTATTATATTTGCTACTCAAAAAAGCAATTAAAGGGCTACTATCTTTGGAGTGTTTTATAAAAATCTTACATTTAAGATAATTGAATTTCCCTTAATCCTTTTCTATTTTTGGTCATTATCAGTGAAAAGTGGAGGGAGTGAAACCGGGATTGGAAGAAATGAATCTGTGATCGATCCGATATATTCCCCGCCTGAGAGAAATATCAACCAATATATGCAGGTATGTCTACGGATATATTTCAAATTAAAAGATTTTAAAATTTGATTTTTTTTGGCGAATTTTAAAATCTTCGTTGATTAATTGATGCATTTATCTTTTTTACGTTACAAAATTCGACTTATTTTATGGTATTAAAGCAGTATCTGGCAGATTAAAATCGTAAAATAATGTGTGGTTTGCCTCGCGAAAAAAGATTCGCAACTCCCAACGTTCAACATTTTGCGAACATTAACCTCTCTTTTTGCGATGTGTTACAAAGTTACAATGGGTTGAATGAAATAGGAGAGAGAAGTGTGAGAAAGAGAAGATGTTTCCTTTTCAAATCAACTTTCACGCGAATATGCAATACATATCCCATCCCATTGATCCTGAGGAGTAGTACTTGAAACCTGTATTGCTACTCTTAAACCTACTGTATTAATATATAGTTTTGTACAATATATCTCTACGGAATGCAGAATTGTATTAATTGGAATGTTTATTCTTTAATAAGGGAGCGAGAGGAGGAAGTCTCGGGAGCAGTTCACCTGCCTCATCAGTCGCATTAGACTCTGGTAATTTAAAAATACATCAAGATTTTTGTTCGAAAATTCAATCTTTAATTTTTTAAAAATCCTCCTTTAAAGGCCATGGGTCAAATACAACTTCAAGCCCCATCAAAGAAATGAGTCCTATTGCAACTTCTTCATCTCGTTCAACCTCACCTTCACTTCTTCGAAAATTAAGAGAATATACACCGGTCCGAAGTTTTCCAAATGATCAAGATTATGAATCCCAATATTCTCGGCCAACGTCAAATTTCTCCCAGACTCAGGCTTTTCTAAACGATATTAGCATCCCAAACGAAGTGTTTTCAAATATACATTCTTACACTCAACCTCTTAGCTTGGGTGCAGAGAGCCCCTCAAAATCCGAATTAAATAAAGGTGGATTTTTAAAAAGATCTGGATCTTTCAGTGGGACACGATCTTTGACTCCATTATATGGAACGCCTGTCTGGTGGCCTGATGAGGAGGAAAGTGAAGAAGAGAAATCACCTCCTTATTCAAAAAGAAATTATCTACTCTCGGATTACTCTTCTCCGAAGCCTCCTAAAAAAGGTTTTTAACTTTTACAAATATGCAAAGCTTTCCCAATACTTTTTTCATTTGATAGCTCATAAATTGGCGTGCATATTTTTCGCATTTTGCAAGCCATACATTTCATAATGTGCCAATTTAAAAATGGATGTAAAAGGCGGTAATGCTCTGTTTAGAATCTTGTTGGATTTTCATGCATTTTTTGGCAATTTCCGTTATTTGGATCGTAAAATAATTAATATGGTAGTTTTCAAGGGGTACGAGTACACTCTAATAGAAGGGGAAATTTTGTAAAAAAACACTATGCACTAACCACGCATTTAGCCAGTTATGGAAGGTGTTGGCGTAAAGGAGTTTGATGCACAAATGAACAAGTAGGCCCTTCTACTCTTGGCTCGTGCTTAATATTTTTTGGGGGTGTCCTTTTCAAATGAAATTTGCTGTGAAGGGGTTATTAAGTATTTTACTTGCCGATATATGGACTCTTGTATAGATTAAGTTAGGATCTTAGGACCAGTAGCAGTTTTAAGAGAAATCAAGGGGTTTCACGCTTTGGTTAATTTTTAAAAAGACAAACCCGTTACATTGCATTTATCGTAGTAGATCAGTACTCGTACTTACTATCTACTAGGGAGCAATTTAGAGGGGAGGGAGGGAGATCAGATTATCTGGCATTTCTTGAGGGGAACATTCAGAAGCTCAAATTTCAGTAGTATAGTATAGTGTTTGCAATAGAAAGGAAGTTTTGGGAGACTGGGAATTCTCAGTATGAGCTCGTTTTGCAATGTGATATCTGCAAATTTAAAATCTCATTGTGATTGTCACATTATTTACTTTCTATTTGTCATTTATCATGTAACACTAACAAGACCCAAGACATATTCTAGAATAGGTATTTTGTGATTCATACATAATTTAAATATGCTCAATTCTGGAAATATACAAAGTGCATTAGTGCGTTCAAACAGTGGTCGTTTACTAATATAATCAATACCTATCTTTGCCTAATATTAATTTGCTCAAACGAACAAAATGATAGCGCATGAACTTGTCTGTGACAAGCTTGAGTTGGCAAATAGTCAACAAGTTTACAATTCTTCAGAAAGTAATTCGCAATTTATTTGTAATTCGATCAAAAAGGATTCCTTTAATGATATCAATAACAATTGTGCATTTTCAACATCATCAGAGAGTATGGCCTTATACTTTATAGCTTTGCATTCAAAGAATATTGGAAAGGATTTCGAAATCAGAGAATCTGACAAATTGCTATTCATACCAAATCTAATTGTATTTCATTGACATTTTTTCAGGATATAACCTTGAACGCTCTGATGTGCTAAAGGATAGCAGGAGTTCTACTAGCAGTGCTAGGATGGATAGATTTGCTACCGCCGGAAATTCGCAGCCTAAAGTTGAGAGCAATGAACAAAGCGATAAAAGTGACTCAGAATCTGCCATGAGCAAAAAACCTCCCCCAATGGCGTTTACAATTGACTTTTCATCTGAAAATGAGCAGAATTCCTCAAATAAACCATCCCTGACGATTCAAGACTCTATTAGCAGGTTTGCCCCGAGGCATAAAAGGAATCTGAGTTTGACACGAGTCGAGGATATAAGAGAGGCACATCTCCGAACCAAAGAGGAAGGGAACAAGTGTATTAAAGAGAAAAATAATAATAGGAATAGTGTGGAAGGTGTAGGATCCTCTATCAAAAAACAGCCCCTCAAGAAATCAAGTTCAGTTTCCCCTTCAGATTCTGGATCTACTACTAATTTAAAAACATCTCCTTTCTCACAAAGTCCTAATGGATCATATGGGAAAAAATCTGGCAAGAAAGCTGGTGGCATTATATCGGCAGAGCGTACTCCCAGCAGAGCTTCAAATACAAAAGTAGTGGGAACTGTGAAATCTCCGTTAGTTTGTAAGAAATCAGGAGGAACAGATGTAAATCACAATTCTAGTAGCAAGACAAAAGAGGTAATGGGAAAGGGTGAGGATGATAACACAAG
>JAAZTK010001455.1:0-14007 GCA_036507255.1 Megalothorax incertus
AAAGGTAATATTGGCCAATGGAGGTTCATTTCATCACGTTCTTCCATGCTCTGAAATAGGTATTTGGATTTAATTAATATCGACCGAATAAACCGATTGTGACTTGTGGTATTTCAACGATCGTTGCATGATGAAAATATTTATATAAGCGATTTTTGTAATTACTTGAAAATATTGGTTCCGAGCCTGTTTGACCTTTCGATTCCTCATGTAAATTTGCAGGGGGATATAGAGTAGTATGATAAGAGTCACGGACACAACTGCAACAGGAATATAAAGCCAGGTATCGTAAACTGCTTTCCGTTCCCGGATTACCGTCTTTGACCCTATTCAAATAATATAGATAAGAAAAACAGCATAATAAATTTAAAATATCGATTTCATTTGTATTCATATTGTAATAAAAATGTCATAATTAATATGAACCAATTTAAGCAACCAATTTGATGGAGGATGAAGGATCCTAATATTTACTGATATTGTAAATTACCTCTATAATACCCCAGGGAACCCTACAGTACGGCCTACCCCTATAATTGTTTTAACTTTAAAGTAAGTAATAGCATATATTAGATATGAGACTTTCTCCACTTTCCTTTGGAGAAAGTTTCCTTGATCAACTTTTATTTATGATACTCAAAAGTTTGCCTTGAGACTCGAGCAAATATGATTCTTATAGGGGGATGAGTATACAAAACATCTTTGATGTTGTCATTCTTTTGATATTTTAATGTTTTATTTACAGATGACATAGGTATGTAATATCGCATATAGTCCTAATACATACATACGAGTACCTAGGTCTATACTCTATAATTATATATGAAGTTCTGAATTTGATTCAAAATTTCAAACTGCTTTACAAATCACTCAGGATCAATGCAGAAGAATTAATTGGGAGCATATCAGTACAGTAAATGTAAAATACGCGTAAAATCCTACTAGATAAAAACTAACCCTAAGATTTTGGAAAAATACGAGTATTATTAAAAGATTATAAAAGTAATTAACAAAAGAAGGGAATTCAGAGAAATAATAAGCCCAGCTGCCAGGGAGAGATTACAAGGAAATTGAATGTGTATTTAAACTTGAATTCTGAAATTAGAGAGGTTTATTATACCCCTTGCGTAATCGGATATGGGATAAAAAGGTGCTTGTTAAATGTACTATACAATAGATACAGATACCGACGAGTATGAAGTGTACAGTATGCAAAGGCTCTTAGGATTAATACAAGCATCATTATTTTGGATTATATTATATTATCAACTTACTTATCCTGGTATTGAATGTGAACGCTTTTTGTATGGATGCACCCTTTGAAGATACAGCAAAAATAGAACCCGAGTAATCCGCATTTGCTTTTAGACCAATGATGATTCCAGTCTCGTTCTATAGATTACCCAAAGGGGATCTTGATTAGTTTCCATCTTCCTAATACTCTTTTAGTTATTTCAAAACCCCAAAGCACTTACTAAGTCTATTTTCTTTACCCACAATTTAACGTACATGTATCGTAGATCTAGGTCAGGTTCCCCAATTTCAAAAGCTTATCTTACCCCTGGAATTTCTCTATTCTTCACAATGATCTCCCCATAACCGTGGTACAATGTTGGAGAACTCTCGACAATGTTGAGCCCGTAGGATTGGAGTGGATTTGAGATTGATGTATATAAAGGGGCTAACCACCGGATGTCCAAAAGGACAGAGGTTGAGTTGGCTTCTTCAAGCGTGCCCTTATCCGGTGAAATTTTCATAACGTCCGTTGGTAGAGGATCCGAGCTATTTAGGGATAAATGCATGATTGTGATGTTCCGAGGCGGTGGGGGAGCTGAAATATAAAAATTAGAATTGATTTTTTGTCAGGAAAGAGAAAGCGGGCTTTCACTTTGCAATCTTCATTTTAATATTATGAGAATGAGCTTTCACTGTCAAAATATAGAGTTCTGCTGCTCTGCACCTTTATTATATGTATTTAAGAAATTTCAATTTGGAAAGCAAGTATGCATTGTACTGATAATTTATAGGAAAGAATCTTCATTTTCCAGATACGCGATGGAATTTTTTCCCAAAAATAATTGAATTGGAGCGAAGATTAATATCTCAAAAAATTGGATGCATTCCATATGCTAGAATACGTGCATTGTATTGTACATGCTATGAATAATATATTTGAAAATATGCAAATATTTCAAGGTATTGAACTACTTTTACATATTATAAACTCGTATGTAAGTAATGCAATATGATGTGGCTTTGTGACTTTGTTTATAACAATCTTAATGCATATTTATTATGTATTGTAGGCTTCCAACTTACTAGGTAGGTGTATGAGCTATGTTTTAGTATATTTGAATTGATACTTGAGAAATTGAGATCTCAAGTGGAAGTTTTTTTCAGAAATTCAAGATTAAATTCCATAATGTGAATTTATGAGATTTCTCTGAAAATATTATGTTGACATTCTCGGTATTAAATATCTAGTAATAATGTATAGTAGGGTAGTAACTACTATGTAGAATATACTACAATACAATACGAGTACATATTATAGTTAATGCCTAATCTGCTCAATTCTACTCTGTATGTAACAAAGAAATAGGACACGATAGAAGCTTTATATTGTAGAAAGTAACTCGAGTGCTTTTACCACTAACTTTCTCAATTCTTATTTTGGTGAACTCTTTCTTCAGAAAAACTTGATGAGAAAAATAGAGAATACTTATGTGGACATGTTTTCTAAGGAAAGATTAGGACTTTTACCTAGATATCTAAACTTTTATTGTAATACAATACTTGTAACTTCACTTGTATAGATTGTATCTAGCATTTCATTAATAGTGCACACAAGGGCATAAATATAGGTTGTATAGGCAGTAAACAAGTTTGAGAGAAAATATAAATATGTAATACGTGTAATATGTAATATGTACTATGTAATATAGACTTACGACATTGGGCAAATGAAAAGTTTAGAGCCTCCAGGCAAGTAAGAGTTTCAAAGTCAAAATGAGACTGTGTGCCTGAGAAAATAAAGTAAAATGATTAAATTATTGGGAAGAGCATTTAATTTAAAATGTCTTACTTTGAGCCTTCTTTTCAAAGTCGTAGTACGTGATTCGGATTGTATATTTCACACCAAAGTCAAGGGAAGTGTAGAGCTCTCGATTAGTTGCGGATGGAGGCTCCTGGAAGGAAGGATAGATCAGTTTAACAAAAGGAATGATTAAATATGGTATGTTCTACAAAATTCTTCTGATCTTAAGTAATTAGTTTGTGTCTCTTACGTCATATGCCCTTCGTGTTTTTGAATTGGAAGAAAAGTCATGTTTATCCATCACAATTTTGTAAAAGCAGCTGCGAACTAACGGGGGGAAACAACTCGATAAAAGCTTAATATTTCATATTTACATTTACGCTACCTTTTGGAGGATCCCAACCAATAAGAAAGTCCATAGATTTTGTCCCCATATTCTCACTCACGCGTGATTTTGCAATAAATATACTTTTCGGAGGCTCTGGATGTTGGTATCCTGAAATTAGAGGATCAAAGTAAGTGTTGCAAGCTCAGACTAAATCTTTAAAAATAAAAAATTGAGCTTTAATCCTCCGGACTTCCCCAAAATTTCTTATTCCAGTCACATCCCCAAATCCTTTCTACGAGTAGCTTATCTGATTGATCCACTTGAAATACTCTATAAAATAAATCTAGGGATTTGAGCTGGAGAAAGTGCTTGCAAATGCATTTCCTATATGTAATCTTATGCACTCGAGTTTGACTTATTGAGATACGCTAAATCAACAAATTTGAGGGTGAGGGAAATCCTTTCTGCAAGACCAAGCTCCGGAAGAACTCTTCAGAATCCTTTTCTTAGCAAAGAAATAAAAGGAAATGAAGTGCAATATAATATGATTTCATGTGAAATGAAACTTGAATCAAGGACAAAACTCGAGAAACCCCCAATTTAATTTCCGTCACGTTTTTTGATTACAAGTAAAACTTCAAAAGATATCTTTTACATTGAGATTCTTAATATAATCCAAGATTCAAATAAATTTCATTAAGGAATGTCACTCGGATCAAACGCCCTTGAAACTACATATCTTGAAAGATCTCTTTAAAATAAATCTCTGGGTCAAAAAGACAGAAATGCATTTAATTTAATCAGGTCACGCTTGAAAAGTTTTTGATTTTGTAAAAGTATTCTGATAAATTCAGATAGAAATGCAAGAAATTGAACTTACCATCTTGAGATATGATTCTCTCGCTATCAAACTGTCCCAAAACCCCTTCTAAACTCGTGACTGTAATTCTGAATAGATATTCTCCTTTGCGATATTTGATAGGAATCTTTATAAGATTAAGCTCCGTCTGAAATCAATAAAGAATTGCTCTCAAGTTGGAAATTTTATATAAATTATTTATTTCCAGACTAACCTTTCCCATAACTTTCCAATTATTATCTCCTCTCAAGTCTTTCATTTCCACAAGGAAAAATAGCGGACTTTCTTTTTTTGTGAATTTATACTCATATGAGCTTGTGGTTCCTGGGGTGGGCTCTTTCTCGATGGTCACGGTCCATTTTAAATATAGAAAGTGTCGACTTTCATTTCTGACAACCCCCTCGCAGAGAATGGAAATATCTGTCAACTTGACATTGTCGACATTCTGCAAATAGAATATTCGATTATACTTTGTAAATATCGATACTTGCTATATAGTCTACTTGGGTTCTACCCACAGGGCCACAAAGAATCAAATTCAATGGGATCATCAGATCAAAGAAATTCTTTTTGAACCATGTATTTCAAGTTCCAAAAGAGCTTTAAATGAAATGCCAATTGAAATCCCATCAAGCCCGCCTACAAAATCCCGATAACGATTCCTATAAAATCCCAATCCCCTCCCAATAAAAGAGAGGCGTAAAAATATTATCGAGGGATACTAAATGCAATAAAAAATCCATTTCCCCCCAGTACTTGATCAATATCGAATTCTCTAGCATTCTCTAACTAAATCAAAATCGGAGAAGTCTATCGAATAAACTTGCCTCCTTTTATCGAAGGTATACAAGTACATAAAACAAAACAATTTAGTCCGACACATTCATATTATATACGAGTTTATCGTAGGATTACTCTCGTACTATTATACTATCAGAACCCTACGTATGATATAAAAGATATAAAAAGAAAGAGGTGTACTTAAATAAATTGTAAGGACTTAATTTTATTCGTAATAGGGGAAATGGGTTGAACTCGAGCACACACATAATTCATTTAGGAAGGAAGGAGAAAGTCGGAGAAAGTTAAAAGACTTGTATAAAATATAAAGTTTCCTCGACTTTCTTAAGAAAGTCGAGGATGTAAAGTAAATTGCTATTTTTTAACGGAAAGGAGAGTGCATTTATTCAAATACCTAGAGATTAACACAAATTTTTAAAGAAAATGACATGCATAAAATATAAAACCCGTGAGTAAATTACAATAGTAGAAATATAACACAAAATTACCTTGAAAGGAACTTTCTCCTGCTGTGGCTTTCCGCTTTCCCCCGCTGGGAAATTACTTTCATCCATACACTTTAAATGAAGGGAATTAGTTCATTTTTCTAAAAGCCTTTTACTTAATGTGACTCTTTTTACTGAATAGGTATATTCATTTTAAATATTATTCGCATGAAAGCATTTTTTAATTTAAGAGGATAAGAATTTTCGCGGATAAGTGTATTAATTAAATACCTTTTTGCACTCTTTGAAGGACTCTGTGTTGGTTTGGCACGTTATCGGTGAATACTTCGTGTATCTCATTGCATCAGAATCCTCAAATAAATTTTCAGGATCTTCTTTGACCTGGCCCCACTAAGGATAAGTATATCAAGTTTTAGAGTAAATTCTCGTATAGTCTATAGGATATGAGTTCAATAAGATAGACCTACCTATTAACTGCAATAGTATGTATAAAACATACTAATATTGTACAATATGTACTTACAAAGTTACAAAGTACTAACAATCTACCCATGAACTTCTTGGGGTAAAGTTCATAACTATTAGGCATAAGAATTCCCAGAATTCAAAAGGCCCTTTCTGCTTACTTGTAAAAAGCAAGTCCCGAAGGCACAAATGAGGGAACAATTTTTAGTCCTGATCAATACAGTAACATTTGTACAATATACGGTAAAAAGAGGGATCTTGATTTCACTACTCGAAATTATGTATCTCTTTTGCTGATTACTCTGTATTCTGGATAAAGTACAATTTAAAAAGTGTTCTTGTTAAATTGTGTCACATCACTGCATCCTATGTATGCGAATATTTTTAACTCTATTGCATCATACTCGTGGCATTATAATACATATGATAGTAATATTTTTTTTAAAAAGAGCTATTCGCATAAAGTGTAATATATATATATATACTCTAGTAAGATTGTCAAGTTCACACTGGCTTAAACTTTGGAAAAAGTTTTCCTTTGCGATAGGATATTATATTGTAAACTTTTTTATCAAATTTCTAAGAAATAATGGTGTTTTAATGTGAAAAATTTAGAAAAGTTTGGGACTTTTTGTACGAGTATAAAGTAGTGTGAAAATCTGTAGGAGTAGTTGCAAACTTGCTCTAGTTTATTACATATTTTTTTGGAATCTAACTAATTCTTTAGGATATTATCGCAAGAAACGATATGAGCTTGTATATTTAATCTTCTAGGATTAGTGAATTTTTAAAGATTTAAGAAACTAAATGTAATCCTTGCGATTAATAAACTTAAGTTTAAAGAGCCCATAAAGTCCGAAGAGATCGCTTATAGGGGAGTTACGATTAAATCATTCAAAGTAAATCATTTCATTCTTTGTATTGTGTGAATTCAACGGAGCGTTATGATTTCATATGGTTGGGTAAACATAACCTTTTGAGAGTGAGAGACTTATGACAATCTCCTCTGTCATAATAGAGTATACTGGACAGTTCAAAGAAACTGGATTTACCTTTGATAAACAGAGTAGAGCTCGTTGAGCAGACTGAAGCGAATCCGAGAGCTCCCGAGAAATAGTAATATACCCTTCATCAAATTCGGCTTGGTCATTTTGGTGTGAATTGTTCGCATTGTTTGCATAGCTCGGATTTGTGTGGGCAATCATTATTATCAAGAGTACAATCAGGATCATCCTCTGAGATATCCAGAGTAGGAGTTTACTTAACCAATCCATTATTCCCAGTCAAGTCCTTCGCTCCTGAAATACAGATCCGAAAGTTAGGCATATTACAGAGTCAGATATTAGAAATATCTGTAAATAACAAAGAATTCAAGGTAGAATAATGCTATAGGCTATTTACTCTAATTCCTACCTCTATCAAACAATTGAATTAGTTTATTTTCCCAAATTATTTAAGTTGGATTCTTAAGAAATGGGTTCTTTAATTAAATTTGCATAAGCTTATTCAGCTTAAGTCATTAAATACAAAGTAACTATTGTACTTTGTCTAATATTGTACCTACAATAATGCAAAATACAATAGTGTGCCTACTTTTATTCACTTTTATTTTTAATAAGTTCAACACTTGACAAATGTCCAAACTTAATGCAAAGGAATTATTTAAATCTTAAAGGGAATTTGTGCATTTGAAATTTGAATTAAACTTTAGAGAAATTTGGACAAAAGCTAAGTTTTAAAGAGCTTTGGCATTAGAATCTCCGAATAAAACCTTTGCTCTTAATAATTAGGTCTCCCATTGGCTCAGCCCTTATTAAAATGGAAATGTTGGTTTTTAAAATTTCAAATTGAAATTGCAATGTAGGGTACGAACCTTAAACTTTAACATTCCACCTATTTAATTCCCTAAAATAGTGCTAACATTTAGCTTTAACCTTAGGATAGAATTTAAAGTAAATAAAACGAATGAATTTTTTATGAGAAATGGCCCCGATGAAATGCGGGATTTTACCATGTTACCCCTTTGATATAATTTCTTAAAATATCAATATCCAAGAGGACATATCTTTTATATTCAATGCTCACTCTTACGCAAATTTACAACTTGAATAATTTAGCATTCCATCAAGGTATGCTTATATAGTAGTATAATATATTGATCTTAATTTCTACGTAATGCGAATCCTAAAATAGGCCGATATGAACAGATATTTAGCTATGCGATACTTTAGAAAGAACATATTATTGATAGGTACTCGGCCTTATAAATTGCAATAATGTCCAAGTTATTGCATAAATAACCAATGGGCTTTGGAAATTATCATTGCATTGCCTGAAGTTCTGAACCCATTGCTTATTTTAAATTTATATTCATGTCCGCCGACTTCAATATTTTATCTCATCCTCAGTTTATTGATTGGCATTTATGATATATGTACCTTATATAATTTAAAGGCTATTATTATTAGGTATATTAAACTGTGGCACAATGCCCTGTATAATATCTATAATTTCATACTTTTATCAAGATGCCAAACAAATTAAAGCACGAGAAATTGCAATTCTTTGAGAGCTCTTTAAAATATATTGTCGCCAATATTTTTTTAAATGCTCAAGGATCAACATGTAGTTGTCAAAATGCATATTTAATCTGTAATCTCATGCATACTCCAATTTATTAAAGCCTTATTGCGATCAATAAAACCAAGCGCAATTACATCCAAAATAAATATTCCGAATCCTGGCTAAAATTAAATTATTCGAGTAATGTAGGTACTCGAAGGGATATTGGTTTATTTATGTTAAAATATGCAACGATATCCTCTTGTCTGTAGGTATATAAATACTGGGTAGATCTTTATCGTATTTGCAATTCAATCAACAAATGAGGATTTTAATTAAGAGCTCCAAATGGAAAAGGTTCTGGAGCCTCCTATCCTATTACATGAAATGTTTAAAATAAACAACCATATTTAACTTGGATTGGGGAAATATTGTAGTAGTTGTGTGTTAACTGTTATTTATTTAAGTGGACATTATCCCTATTTTTTTAAGGAACTTACTTTGCAGTTTGCACAAATAACAGGCATTAGTTATGCACGTGGCAATAGGTCCAGGAGAGACCATATAGAAATATATAATTAATTCCCTAATTGCCAGATCTTATTTTGAATCTTTCATAAATTCATATTCATGTTTA
The DNA here is from genome assembly GCA_036507255.1 of Megalothorax incertus. NCBI lineage: Eukaryota > Metazoa > Arthropoda > Collembola > Neelipleona > Neelidae > Megalothorax > Megalothorax incertus. Next base: position 9,136 of record JAAZTK010001455.1, read on the forward strand.
TACTATGTATCTACTACATCGCGTCGTAATACTCTCTAGCATTATAGGGGAATTACCTATGTACGAGGTTGTTTCCCTTAAAATATCAGCACTTAATTAAGCTTTCAAAACGATAATTATAATATATTTCCTGCTAAATTTTCATTAGATTCTGTATACTGATATTGTATCGTACAATATAAAATATTACCTATTGAATAATGAATTTACGTAGTGATAAAAATATAATAATAAAATCTAGCAGGATAGGAGTTCATTAACAAAGTATGCAACACCAATACAGAATCTGTATTGGTGTTACAAATCTTAAAATCTTAAAATCTACAGATACTTAATACAGATATTGCACCTTATCTAAGATTTTAAAAAGTATCAAAAGGTATCAATATTATAGTACATATAAATTAATTATTTTGCATGTGTTATATCCGTGATTTAATGTACTATTAGGTACACTTGATACACTTGATATGGTACAAGGCCTTGTAAGGCTTGCATCATAAGTTATCATACAAGGGGCAAATTGCAAATTCTCTTTAATATAACCTGATACTACTGATACTCGCGAATCGCGATTGCGGATAATTCATTATTATGCTAGAAATTTGCCTAGACAAGGCCTAGGGTGTCAGACTTATTTCTTATGAATTCCTTAAAGACTAAAAAATTGACACCTAATATCATTTTGCATAGAGTCTACATACATAAAATGATAAAAGTATATATTATGTGTGTGCCTAAGTATGCTCTAACGATATACGAGTAAAATCAAAATATTGGGCTCCTTCAAATAAATGTCAATCTATATAAATATAATACCTTAAGGCTATTGGCTACCATGTACAATATATATATATGAATTGTGCAAAATCAAATACAATAATATACAGAGGTCGTTTAAACAGATTTTTTCAAGGTAGCAAGTATTTTAAATGATTTATATCAATTTAACTATCATTTTACATGCGAAAGTTTGACAGATATGACATAATAATAATTTACTTTGAATCTTTTATGTATCTGTGATTATAGCGGATTTTCATTATGGAAAGCCGCTTAAATATAGCATGGTAAATGATAATCTGCATAATTCAATAATTATCCGTATATGTAATAGATACAGACCTACAGAAATGTATAAATAATTTTCAAAAATAACTTGCCTTCGATTTATCTTAATGAAATAAGTCCTTCCTTTCCGCCTATTATCCGTAGTAGAAGAATATATAAACTTGCATTTCAATTTAATTAAAAATTGGAAACCGAAAAAGCACAAAAACTCGAAAGTATTCTTAAAAATATTTTTTTACAACTCTCTCAAATTGCTTTTTACTATTTGTTTTGATTTTTAATCGAATTCCATTCGATTGTTTAATTAGTAATTACTAATTTGGGGGGAACAATTGTTTTGTAGTAGTTTCATTTTGTCCCATTGCTAGACTAGTAGGTACTACTATATGTCCTGGAGAGGATTTAACGCAACTCACATTCTTCCTCCAAGGTTCGAGGCGAACTGCTTTATTTTGCAACTCTATCCGCCGAACCTCGGTATACGCAGAAGAGAATGAGAAAAGCGGCTGGCAACTACCAGTAAATGGACTTGCGGAAATCGAAAGTATCTAAGAGAGAAAGGTTATAGGCATCTCAATCTCTTGAGCTCAGATGATATGAAAAATAAAGCTTAAAACTTGACAATTTTTATATCCAGAATATTTGACATTTTTGTCTGGACAAAAAATTTAATTTGTCCAGAAATACCCTAAATTCTATTTGTCCAATGCAATGCCGTTTCAAGGTCAGGGCTAAAATACCCCTATTAACTATTGTGCAATATATTATAAATAGCTATTTTAATCCTATCAGGATTTTTTTGGCCAAATGTATGTAAATCCTTATTAAGTTCAAATCTAATTTAAATAAATTGCAATAAAAATATGAATAATATGTGGGAGTAACGACTGGGCACTGCTAATACAGTAGAGCTCCTTTTAAAAAATATAAAGGTATCAATATATTACTAGTCTACTATCTCTGATAGGTTTGACTTTTTAAATGGTGAAACATGTTGTTTCCCGTTTCCCCAAAAAGCTTGCATTATTCTAACCTTTAGAAATAAGTTGATTTTGAAAATTAGAATCAAATATTTCTGACTGGGTAAAAACTTTTAAACCCATTTAAAATATATATTTAAAAAAATATATTTTTAATAAGCCTGTCTGGAATGGAATTAATTGCCCTTGTAATTGAGAAAGGTAAGTGCATCTAGGACGTAATAATTATAAAAGGCGAACTTAAAATATTTTTGCAAATAGGTAAAATCTACAGAAAGCCAATTTAGTATGATATATATGTACGAGTATATATAGGTAGGGTAGTACTACTACTCGTATTAGCTGATAGTTTATAGAATCCTTTTGAAATTTGAAGAATCTTAGCCTTCAAAATACTTTTATATAGGTCTATTTGTGTCTAGCGTCTACGTTAATATAATAATAAAAGCTCGGCCACGAGCTGGATGCATGCACGGACAATAAAATGAAATGAGGAAAGTTTTTGAGCCTGATCGAGTTTTAATTAAAATTGTGTTCTTACATCACGTATATGATTCCGGCATCTTCCAAAATTCAAATCTGATTAAAACCCGAGAATTTAAAAAACAATTGGGGGAAATTTGAGAATTTATCAAGACCAATTCAATCGCAATTCTCAAATAACAAATTAAATGACAATATGTGCACAAATGGTATTGTAAGTACAAATGTAAAAGGATTAAATTATTTTTCTTTTTATTCAGGTAAATGAAAAAGTACCTTACAAAATATAATGCTACTAATCCTAAGCTAATATGTAAAAAGCAGTATAATCAGTTTAAGATGTCCCCATCCGAACATTTGAATAAGTAGATCAAATTCCAGGTTTCGGCTTACCTTTGACGGTTGAGCTCCTCACTATTCTCCTTATCTAGGCGGCCGTTTTACCCTTTTAAATTTCAAGCTTTTTTCCTCGAATTTTTTATTCATTCCATACAAGATGATAGAAATTGACGATGAATGGTCCAACTGTTCAATTCTCAAGGGAGCTACCCCATTGATCTTTAAAACTGAATTTCTGTCTTGGATTTAAAACTTTTGCAAATCCTTCCCTTTCAACTCCTACACAGTATTTTTTAAATATCTGTAAAAATCCGATCCAATTGGTTTAAAATTTAATCTTTTTATTTATTGCAATTAGTCTCGATTATTTTCGATTTTTTAAAGAATTGCAAAAAAAATAACTTATAAGTTATAATATACCTATTTTTGAAGTTCTGGTAAAATATTGTAGGTACCTACTACTACTGGCAGTATTAATCCTAGGTATATTTAGGTTCCTAATACAATATATTGGTATTATACTTATTAATACAATATTAATATCAATATGATTATGAATCAGTACTCGTATGCAATATGTACGGATATTTGATAGGTAGAATTTAGTGCATTTATGACTTTAATTGCATCTGAAAGTTTTTGCCAATATTACCCACAAACCTACGTATTATCCATCATTATAAGCTGCTCCATTTTTTTTCAAAATAATTGTACGCTCATATCTCCCATGTATTATTAATCCATAATTGTTTTCTTAATTGAACTGACGATAATATCTACTCAAGGGAATCAAAGTCATTGCTAAAATTCCACGTGATTTTATTGCTTTATAAAGAATTTTAGGCATGATCAATCCAGTTATGTTTGTATTGTATTAGTGGGATTTTTACCCAGGAAAGACCCAAGTATGTAGTATTACAATAGGGTACAATACAGATCTGTAATACTGATACGATTTATCATAGGTACAATAGTGCAAATTAATACATAGCATGTATAGTATTTAAAATCATTATTTTTAAGATAAATAATTGGCCATCATTTGATACAATTATGTATATATTTGCTTGTAACATAAAATAAATATCAGTATTTTTATTTAATTCAAAGTAACATTTTTAAAACTCATTTAAAAATATATAGCAAACTGCGGAATCAAGGAGTGCCTCGAATCTTTAATAAAACATTTTATTTTTAAAATAATGTTGATTTTTAAAAATTGATATTTAAACCTGGAAATTCTTTGATTTGCCAATATATGGCTTAGGAATTCCTCCTTCTTCCTCCAAATAATATCCTAATATCCGAATCCTATATGTTCCAGACACGACATCAATAGGAATCTCCCAGCTAATTTCCACACGGCTTTGTGATGAAAATAGATAGGGTCTTTTCCAATAAATTCTATTTTTCAAAAATTGATAATTTAGAATTCTGAAATCAAATTATAATGAAATTACATTGCATCCAAATCCGCATCAGTTCTCACAACTTCCCATTTGTTTGTCCCAGAGGGCAGTAATCTTTCAATAGCCTGAATTGACAATATGACAGATATATTGAGATAGATTATTCTAAGCTTTTGTTACAAAATGCGTTCCATCTCGGTTAGAATTGTGCTTGAGAGAACCAGCAACGAAAACAGCCAGAAGCTTATCTCCGACCAATGCAATCGGATATGGCTGTGTGAATTTAAACCCGGGATTTATTTTGGAATTACTTTACTACGTAGTATGGTAGTACCTCTCGGATGCATTCTCCAAAAGAACGGCCCGGCGGGAGAGCATCGACCTTGGAACCATCAGAGGATGTCACGATGCCCTCGGATACGAAATTTGGAGGAGATGGTCCATCGGGGATTGGTTGATTTGCCATCATTTCCCGAACCAGTTTAGAATATTGTTCAATATACACATTTAATGTATATTTTCCATAAAACGTCGAACCTCCCTCATAATCTTGAATGTCATACTCCTCTGGTGTAGCCACGTAATGGGTA
>JAAZTK010001456.1:0-14003 GCA_036507255.1 Megalothorax incertus
GAGAACTGAAATTTCAAAAATTGAGATTTTGAGATTTTCATTCATCTTTGCGCTACCTCTTAGGAAGTTTCTCCAAAACAACCGTCGAATTATACCTTGCATCTGAGATCTAGGTTTAATATTAATTAATTAATGAATATTCTCAAAATCCTTGCCTTGATATTCCACAATACTAATATTCTAGGCAACAATTGCATTATTTGGAGAAGGTTCCTACTACAAAAATACTTAGGTGGTCCTTTATTTACCCGGGTATTAAATTTAAGAGTCAATAAACACCTAACGCTTGGCACACTTGGACTTTTCCTTTTATTTGCATAAGGCATCATGCACCCTGGGTTAAAGGTTCTAATTTAGAGCCATTTATTGAATTTATATCGTACAATTACTAATAGGTACAATTCCAATTAAAAAGGGACCATATACTAAATAACTGCGTATTAGAATTAATTTAAAATCTTCTGAGGAATGAGACTGGAAAGCAGCAGGAAGGCCCTCATTTTAATTTAAATTTTGAAAGGATTGAGGATTTATTAAATGGATTAAACGAGTCTGTAAGGACCTTTTCAATTTATCCTTGCATAGGAATAACAAGGTAATCTATGGCCAATTTCAAGTCGAGTAAATTGAATTTCTAAATATACTCCTAATACATAGGTAGTAATACAATATAGAGCTGCTGCTGGAGGTTGAAAGAAATGCTCAGGGATCGTGATTTTTGACTCGTTATTTCCCCAGATGGTGGACCGGATTAAGGTAGCAATTAGCTGGCTGCTTCTGTCGGTGACAACCCCCCTTCGTATACAATATCTAATTACCCCAAACATTGCAAGGCATTGCAGGCATTCGGTTCGGGGGAAACCCCGCCGTTCTCCTGAATTTTCCCCCTTTCTTTTGACTTTCAATCTTTAATAATTTAAGGGGTAGGATACAAATTCGGAACGGAGGATGTCAGGAAAACTCGGGATCTGATTAGCCCCCTCTCGATAATATAAATATATAGGTACAATATGAAATCATGTCTTTTCCCCTATCTCATTTCATCATTTTGATGACATCTCTCCAATCAAAACCGGATCAAAGCAAAGGATCTCATAGATTTTTAATACAAAATTTCTCCGCGTTGATCAGGCCAATTTCCCCCCTATGTACACATACGCAGTATGTGTTAATTTAAATTCCGGGCCGTTCAAATTAAACCTTAAATGGACCCTTTTAAAAGTTTATTCCTTCCCCCAAAAATTTGTCAATGAACTGATCTCGCCTATGTTATTCTTGTCATCATCTCTTTTCGTCCCCTTTCCATAAACGAGTCTCGCCTTTGGGTCATCCTTTGGACGGAGTGTGCCTTGTCAATGTCACCCTTAATGTCCCTCAGGCCTGAAAGGGTCCTCCATTCACTCCCACTCCTCCTCAATACGGCCATCCCCTTGTTTTTCCACAACCAAAAATAATAATGGATCTTTGGAGCCCTTGTGGCGGCTCCAGAGCTTCTTATTCTCACATTCAAACTTCAAAGGAGGGCTAAACTGCCCTCAAGTACCCTTTAAGCCTTTTTCCTCGTAGTGTGTTTCATTATTGATGGGAAATGAGGTGGAACGGCTGAATGAATGAAGGTGAAAAGGGTTTTCCTCGAGAGCACATGCTGAGAATTTTCCTCCTCAATTTCTATTAATAGTTGAATTAAGTCCATAATTCGATGGTATATGGCCCTGCAGGTTATGGCGAGATCTAGGACCGCAAATCATGGGTCAATCAAAAGGATTCTCGGATTTAATTCGAGGTTTATCAAATAATCCAAAAGGATTTGTAATGCATTCAAGCTTAAAATTAAGAGGTAAAGGTTTTTCAATCCTCAGAGAGTCGAGGGGTAAATTTAATAAATCTCTCAACTATCTGCTCCGTTTGTTCAATCAATTCTCCTCCTCCTCCTTTCCGAATTCCGGGTGATTAGGCTTCAGTAAATAAGAATTAGCATTTTATTGCGGAGGAGATTTGATGCGGATCGAGGAGCGTAAGTTGGACACAAAGTGGAATTAAACCAAACTTGCTAGCCCTTTGATGTCAACTCTAACTCAATATTAACTCGTGGAAGAGGAGAGTTTGTGCTGCTGCTGCTGCTTCCTAAAATCTAATATGTCTTTTGAAAGGGGCACATGGACTTTTGTCTTGGGGGTTATTTACACTAGTCTATTTTGGCGGGGGGAGGGCGGGTGGGTAGGTACTACAACTTGGCCGAATAAACCAATATGTCAAAGGACCAACATTTATTCATGAGAGAGAGAGAGACTGTGAGGGAGCGGTTTTTCATCAACTTTATTGAATTCGACTAATCAAATACGAGACAATAATTTAGTTTCTTGAATAAACTATCTACGAATATAATGTACATTTGCCCCTATATACGAGATCCGTTCTAACGGCATTAATTGTATGGGTACATATATATTTTTCACGTAAATTACGTATACAAATGCTTCAAGAGTATACATATTAAATTAGCTTAAATTACAGTATGATATATATTTAATTAATTTACAATGTCTTATTGCGAATTTAATTCCAAAATTAATCACCCCCTTTTAATTAGGCGTAGCTCAATGAGACATGAGAGGTGGAGGACTTAACTGGATTTTATAACAGGGGGAGAATTTTGGGAGCAGACATCCAAATTGGAGTTTAATTGGTTCTTGTACTACTACTACGATAGATGTAAATTACACACACTATATAAGGAAACTTGAGAGAGAGAGAGAGGAAAGTTCACTTAACTCAATTAGTCCAACTAATCCTAAGAAGTAATCAAGTCTGTATCTCCCCCCTTGCATTAATATGAAATGAAATGTTCTTTCTTGAGAGGAGGAGGACGAGGTGGAGGAGGAGTAACTGATAATTCAGCACGTATTTGTTTTTACAGCTGCACTCTCGAATCAATTATCCCCCTCAGGGGCAATTACCAATTTAATTCACTCTAATTGAACAAAAACCCACCACATTGCAATCCTTTTAAGTAAATCAAATCAAATCTTCTCATCATTCATTTTGAAAGGTAGGTAAAAGAAAAAAAAATGGGAGGAGGATGAAGAGGAATTTAAAGAAGTTGGAGGCAGTTTCTTTTTTAAGGGTAATACAATACTTGTACAATAATTCTATCATACATATAAAAAAAATCATTTAATTGGTCTAATTTTTTAATTGATTTAATTAGGGCTTAATTAAATACAATTTTTATATTTTTTAAGAAAAATTATTTCATTTTTTATGTATTTTAACATAGGTATATTATTATATGGTTTACGTGATTTGTATGCTTTTAGACAGAGATTCTAAATGTTCTTTCGCTCGCTTTCGAAGCATTTCGATTGAGGTTGACCTACCCTCCCCGTTACCACCACATGAGGAGGAAGCCCCTGGGGAGAGGCTCTCTGGAGAGGAATGACCCTGATGAATAGGGGAGGAGTGACCTTTATTCATGGCGTGTCCATTTCTTGAGTTGGCTTCAATAATTGTTTGTTGGTGGTGAAGGTGGCCGTGAGGATGGGGGTGTGGAGAATGATGATGAGCAGCGGAGAGGAGGGCGGCCGCCGTTGTGGGCGGAGTTAAATAGGAGGGATAGCACCCGCCTTGAGGGTGGGACAAGAATCCTGGGAGGGCGTGGCTGAGGGAGGAGCCTAAAAGTGGGGAGGCAGAGCCAAGGGTCCATTCCTAAGGGGATTCCGTGACCTCCAGAGGTCATCCCTAGGAGACCTGCCATTGCAGCTTGGTTAGCCGCTGAAGAAGAGGGAGATCGGAGTGCTGAGAGAGGGTAGTCACCCAGTCCAAGGCGTGCTGCTTCCATTTTTTCTTGACGCCGCCATTTGGCTCGACGGTTCTAAAATTAAATATATAAATACATATATAAATATAAATAATTACAAATAGAATTAATTATTATTTTTTTAAACAAAAATTACCTGGAACCAAACCTATAAAAAAACAAAAACAAATTATTAGAAATTATATATAAAAAGATATATTTTAAATAAATACAAAAAAATATGCTTTGAAGCGTAAGCCAGCGATTTAAACTTTTATGGCGAAAAATAGTATATGTACATGCGATATGAAAAAAAAAATCAAAATAAATTGGAAAGGAAAGCTCTGGAAATTGTCAATCTTCACATTACCGTAAACATTACATAATATATTGAAAGTCAATTGGATTTCCATCTTGTTCTTTTTGTGCAGGGACTCGGGAAAAAAGTAGGGAAGAGAAATATTGAATAAAATGGGGGAAATAAGGCATGGCCGGGAATTGGGAAATAGTTTTTAAGTTAACTTCCTTATGGATTGAGCTTGAGCTGGAGAACTCTCTGGCAAGAAATGGATGGAAATTACATTCCCCTCAAATTGTTCCATAATAGAAAACACTCAGGGAAGGATTATCCGATTTGGGACACATTTGTGCTCGCCCCCACACATCCAAAATACATGTAATCTCCATTCTTACTATAGCTAGCTATATGTATGGTTCAATCCTGGAGAAGAAAGTCGACTAACTCTCACTGGGAAATCAAATTGATTCGCCTATTCTTCCCAGCCCTGATTAGATTTATTAATTCGACAAATTTCACAAGTTAAATACGCAGTTTATCCGAACCCATCAAAAACTTTGGGAGTTCTCTCTCCTTCAAAACTTTCTCCCTCCTCCACCCGGCCCTATTTTGAAAGAGGATGTTAATTGTGGTCCATTGAGCTAAGTGATCCCCGGAGAGTTCCGAGTTTATATATGGAGTAATTGGGGATTCTTCTTAAGGAACTTAGGAATTAATACTAAAAGAATAACCAAGTTAGAAAACTCCCTACCACTCCTCCTCCTCCTCTTCCTAAAAAGAGTAAGGTCAATCGGAGAAACCTCCATTTGGGGGGCAAACCCCAAAGTAAATTAAGTTTTCCACCATTTGAAAATCAAAGGCTCAAAGTGCTCTCTCGATTGATCTCAGAGTCTTGGAACTTCTTGGGGTAACTTTTCATCGTGGAAAAAGTTCAAAATTAATTTTCCTCCGAGTGCCTACAGATACTACCCAACTGTTCACTCTTTCCAAATGATGATAGAGAGAATAAAAACACTTCATTTCCCCGCTTGCAATTGTTTCAAATCCCACAATCCCATGAATGCTAGATCAAGACAGGGTCAGGCCTTTAATCAATTAACCCATCATTTATTAAAAGGAGATTGCTTAAATTTCAAATGCCAACTTGCCGTAGATATATCCGTATGATAAGGGGGCTTTAAGCAGACACTAATGGAAGATAGATTGACGTGGATATAAAGAAAGAAGAGCTTCCCTTTAATAATGATATACTCGTAGTTCGTAAATTCGGATGATGAGATTTACATCTCAAAAGGGAATGGTAATTTCCCAATCATTCAAAGTTTACCAAATATCGTAATACTACAACTTCCTCCCTATTTAATTTGTAGATGCTTTTTATTTCATCCTAAATTCGGGTTGTATACATTTCTATTGCACCCTTGGGCTTTAAATGCCTATAAATATCTCTGCTCTCAAAACATTCGTAATTGGATAGATTACAACTTTGAGAATGTAAAGATCCTATTCAGAATCCTGTACCTAGAGCTCTGAAAAGGGACATATCAAATTTTACATTGAAACCCGATCAAAATACCGGGAGTTTTTTAAATTGACGATGAATTAAAAATAATGGGGACACACTTGGGTCCCTTAAGGGTGATCAAATTCATCAGGATCCCTTACTTGTACACTTCTCCACATCTACAACTCTATTGCAAGAAGTGCAAGAGCACCCTTGAATGGATTCAAAAAATCGAGGGAAATCTGTACACCCTCCCCACCCCCCGTTTAAACGATCGAGTATGGCCTAATGTAATAAACTCTTGCTTTAGAAAAGAGTAAATAGATTTGTTCACAAAGTACAATACATTCTAAAGACTTGGGGGAAAAATAAGTATTTATAAGAAGAGAATAACACAATCTGGCAGCTTGGTTGATTGAATTTATAAAGAGTAGTAAAAAGGCTCTTAATAATAAACAAGGGGGCAGGGGGGAAGTGAATGGGGTTTTGATTGAGAGGTCAGTTGAAGTCGCAATTCGAGAGATTTTACTTTCCCATTATGTGGTTAATTGAGTAGGGGCTTGTCTCGTTACTTTGTATCGTACCTTCGTCTACTAGGTATGTACATCTCCATTAGGCTCCCGTTTTTACTCCACACACACGTTTAAAAAAAATCCCACAAAAGAACCCCAAAAGATTCCCCAAAGGGTCAGCTCTAATGCTCCTACCCCCGTCAAAAACTCAAATCAGATTGGACAACTCCCCCGCTGGCTAGCTCGAGCTTCTGGATTTGACCTCTCTCGCTCACTAATGGCCATCAACTCCCCTTCCATTGAATTCCCCCATCATTTCGGATTGAGATATATCTTCATTTTTTTCCTCTTCGATCTTCACCATCTTCGAAAAAGTTGTCAAATCAAATTATGGACTCAAACACCAACAAAAAAGAATTGAATGACTTGACAGAACCACCTCACTTTGGGCCGGATTCGGCCCGCCAGCCAGCTCTTAAAGGTTCTTAAGTAGTAAAAGTCAATTGAACTCAAATTCAAAACTAATCCAGATAGAATGAACTGATTAACTCGGGCTATTAGTATACACAAGACTCTTAAGTACATTATTTCCTCCTCCCATTATGAAACCTCGACCAATTCCATCATACAATAATTGATTAGACGGGTACGTGAAGGCATGTTAAAACAAAACTAGCTGTGGAGGGGGGACGCCACTCGACCGTTGCCGCTTTTCACCCAGAGTTTTTTATAGGAGCACTCTTATATTAAATCATTAGCCTTACTTTAATTGAGCTCTAAATGGCCTAATTGAAAGGGTCATTAAATCAATTAATTTTTCCTTAAAAGTACGAGTACAAATGTTGTAAAACGTCGAGATTAATTGCCCCTCATAAATGTGTTTAGACACTTTGAATTCTTAATTGAAATGTTCTAAAGCTAATTTTGAGAGTCGAATATTACCAGTCTAGGCCGGAAAAAAAGAGTACATTAAAAATGATAGGATATAGAATGATATGATGAATTTTATCGTAGTGTGTACTTAGTAGTAGTACCTGAGAGAGGAAACTCTGTCGGTGGGTTGAATACCCTAGGTTTACAATTATATTGAAAAGATCCTATAGAGTTTCGAGGCTTGCTCTTTAATTACGACCGATTACAACCGATTAGGGCAATTAGGATGAAAAGGGCCGGCCCTCAAAGTCTCTATATGTGTAGTAGCTGAAAGGCCCCAAGTGCTGGGTCGCCCTTTTACCCTGAAATCGCTCTCTATTGTAAAATACTTTGGAGGAAAAAATCACCTTTTCAAAATGAATACATCCCTATCACTTTTCCCCATCTAAAAAACAAATCCATTTATTCTACGTTAATCCCCCTGGCTGGAGGATCTCGGGACAGATTGCACAGATCTCCCGCAGTCACCGCCATCAAGATATTGCTCGTATATGCTCATGTAGGCTTCTTTTTTCGGAGGGGGACCCTTGAGAGGGCTTAAAATAAAATGAAATGAATTTCGGGGTCGGAGAAGCGTCCAACCTTGCAAAGATACGTGTAAATTTGTAGAGTTGGTGGAGCGGGGTTGGCTCCCTTTAAAGGAGGAGATTTTATAAAATACACCCATCAAAATCCATCCGATTACACAATATCGGATACGGCTGCAACCGGCTTTAACCTCGAATTCGGTTGTTTTTGCTTGTGTTATTCAGCAAGCCTAAAAGCTTTTTTTTTATACACCGCCGCGCTTCCTATTCAATTACAATTGAGAGCGGATGCATGGCTTGATAGGACCCAAAAGGGGCACACTAAAGGGTTAAAGAGCACATGAGGAGTAATTAAAAACGCATTAAAAGTGCCACAAAAGACTTGGATTGAAAATATCAGTACAATGAGGAAAAAACATATTAAGTTATCCCCAAGCTTTAGGCCTGATCTCCCCTCAAGATATCCTTTAAGGATTTCAGGGAAGCCCTTGGATTGAGAGAGGAAATTTAATATGGCTGAGGCGGCGAAGCCATATATGCTTTCAGGGTTTCAAACTTTCAAAGACCCCGAAAAACTCGAGGGGACAATAGGCTTCAACCAGCAATAGGGATATAAATGAGGGCACTTGAGATGGGGGGAAGAAAGGAGCTATTTAAGCTTTTGGGGATGATCTAGAGTAAACTTATCGCTCTTGAAAATCATATAGGAGCCGATCCTCGAGTCCTTATACAAATTTACAAAGGGGACACGCGAGACACAAAAGGGAGTGATAATCCAGGATCTGTAGCCCCGTACCAGGTTAGGCTAATTCAAAATGCAAGTCCCAAACATTGATGAAAACAACCTCTCATCTAACGGACTACGGATATGCTCGTATAGGCTTCTTTTAAGTTTATACAACTTTATAGCCATTTAGAAGATGAGGAAATTGATTAAATCAGCTTCTTGAGCCTTCTCTGAGATCCTAATTTCATTCTAAAATTAATTAGATTCAAAAAGGAGGATGAGGAGGAGGTGGAGTATAGTCACGAGCTTGGGAATTTGATTGAATTTGAACTTTAAAGGAGTCGAGGAAAGATGAGTCAATTAGAGAGAGGAGCGGCCGTCTTTAAGCCTTATATAACTCGACTAATTTCATTAATAATCATTATATTAAGTTTCATTAACCCTCCCCCTTATATCTGCTACTCTGTAGTGTAGTACTAGTATGTACGAATAGACTAAAGAGATTAACTTTGATCTCTCATTATGTACAAACTCGATGGATTAATTTAATTCGGCCGTTTAATTAATACGGAGAGTCTATATAAGTATTAGAGCTCATGGAGAGTCAAGTGAACCTGGTTTTCCTACTTTAGGATTTAATCTGGTTTTAATTGAGGAGGAGTAAAATTCATAGGAATCGCAGGGTGAGAGAGAACAAAGTGTTGGCTCCATTTTCAAAGTTGTATTAATTAAATGATCCCGATTCCCCGAGTGAAATTGCAATTTCCTGAGCTCGAGAGTTAAAATAATGACCCATCCTCCAATCCTCCTACTCCTCAGGGTGTCAACTCTTGTACAAATATGGGCCCATATGCAATTTCAAGTATGTACTTTCACACTCGAGAGTCGAGATGGTTGAATGAGCTTTGATATATACCATAAAATCGGACCCTACGGGGATTTATCTCCCCCTCCTCCTCTTATATTTTTATGAGCTACTTATCGACTACCCCCTAGCTTGTTAAATGTAATTTAAATTCATTTTGGGAAGATAACAATAATCGGCAGCCCGGTACTACATGCTCTCTTTAAACCCTCAAGGTGAGTATTGTACTCTACTTATGCATAATGGATTAAATACCCAATTTAAATATGCATAATCCACCGAGAGGCAGAGGAGGGTAATTGAAAACCCCCTTTAAAAGTACTTTATAAAAGAGTGTAAATCTAATAAAAGCTTAAGGAGCTTTCAAGTAGTAATACGGCCCATTATATTAAGTCTTTTCACGGGCATTTTTTTGGATTTAAATAAACCAGGAGAGGAAATTGAAGGGGAAACAACCGGGGGAATTGTGGATGGTTTTTGCACTCAAATTCAATTTCCCCTACTGCCAAAAATTCTTATAATGTTATCAAACGAAGGGCTTCCAAAGAAAGGTCTTGATCCGGTCCCAAAAATGGACATGAGATTAATATATCTTTCTCAAATGTAGTAATAAATCTCTCTAGGCTTAAACTCGGAAATGATTAGAGTGGAAACAAATGTGGACCCTCGACTCTCGAATTTTTATATGGGAGCTATTATTAGTATAATGATCATTTAGGAGGATTTGGAGGGATTTGCACTACGATCTTGATGATCTACCCCCAGGGGGAGAGGGGAAAAATGTAATTTTTCGTGGGAATTTGCTGATGATCCCTACTTCCTAGTCTTGATCCCTAATCCCTTCACTTAAGGGGCATATCCAAGAGTTGAGAGATTGGAGTAATAGTGTTCGGATCGGGATCCGGGTCCAACCCGGGCCCGCTTATGAAGAAGAGTATGTATTTAGGTGAGCACCTGGGCATTTTGGCCATGGCGTAGCTCTACGTGTAAGGAGCATCAGCTCATCCGGCCCTTATCTAATACATTTGTATAGGGGAGAAGATGCCGGGGTGGTGATAAGCCGGGTAATTCGCCTAAATGTGTGGGAATTTTAACAGCCGGCTCCTCAATTCAATTGGCCTGTCTCGGAGGAGCGGGGTGGGGCGTGAATCCCTCCTCGGTTCGCCCAACCGCAAAATCAACAACTTTGAAGCCAAACTCGTGCAAATTCCCATAAAGAGAAAAGTGTTCATAGATCGTACAATAGTAGTAATATTATGAGGAGTAAAAAAAGTGGGAGTAATAGGGATTTAACACGGGCCGCCGCCGCCAGACGATCAGACTATTATTTCAAAGAATCCAACTTTGATCTCCCAATAAGGACCAATTTGAGATCGAGAGTAAAAAAACTCGTAATGGGTTTTACACTCTGGTTAACCGATTAGTGGTTGCCATTACCGTGTATAAAATAAAGTTTTTTTTACAATTTATACTACTAATCGACCTAACTTTTAATACAGCAATAATAGTGTGCACAAATATTGTATTTTCAAGTCAGACCACTTATCCTTAATTATTTTATTGGTCTCGCGAATTAAAAGCTCATAAACCAAATTCAGAATGAAAGGATTGAATAGGTAGATATCCGCTCCTTGTACACATATGTGTGTACTGTGTACAAAGTCGAGGGTTTATCGTGCCGAAACTCCCATTAAAGACGCATTTGTTTTCGCGTGATTTCCAACTTACTTTAAATAATATGCAAAGTCCCGGGTTTTGATGGGGAATACCTCTCCCGAGCTCGGAGGCTATCTCCCCTCATCTCGAGTGGCTTTTAACGGGCACGCAAACCTACTAATGGAATCTCTCCGTATTATTAAGCTCTGCTTTGTCGCCAATGAATGGCTTTAGTGCATGGAAAAAGATTAAATTTCATATACTTATTAACTTGGCGAGGGAAGAGTGAAACAACAGGCTTTCCCTATAGTGTGTACTAGGTCCTACTACTACCAACAATATAGAGAATTAACGAATATAATTAAATTAATCGCGATCTCGCTCTGATTTGAAATGCACGCAAAGTTCCCTCCCTCCAAAAAGGGGAATTTAAGGGGCTTTTAATTTAAAAGCATTACGACTGACATTGCAGCCTAAATTACAATACATCATACTTAATTATTTGACAAATAGAGCCCGAGAAATGGACCTAATAAATAAATCCCCAAAAAAAAGGAGCCCCGGGGCCCGGAACCGAGTCCCTGTTCCGCGAACACTAACTTCAATTTGAAAATCACCCGATCAATTTTTTAAATTTTGCAAAAATATTCAAATTATTCCTATTTTTAAATCAATTCATTTTGCAAAGAGATTGGCTCCCTTACGACCCCAGCTTGGATTGAAAGTAATTCCAAAAAATAAATTGCATGTTGATTTCATTAAATCCTTCACAAATTGATTTAGAAATCTGTAATTTTTGAGCTCAACACACACTTCCTCTTCAAATTACATTTCCGAATTTACTAAACTAACCCGCGATTTAACCCNTTTCCCTCTGAAGGAACTCTATCCTGGAATCGAACCCTACAATCTTGCCCTGAAGAAATTAGACTAGCCAACGGCTGCTGCATTTATAAATGCCCTCCAACTCTAAGCGATCAAATAAGGCTTTGATTAATTCCGAGCTAAACCCCAAATATTCTTATCACACGCCAAATCGCATTTGATTTCATGGGGAATTCAGCTCTTGCCGATTCAAAATTACAACCCCTTTTGTTTCTCTGATTAAACCTGGTTCTTTTGTTACTCCACATCACAACAAACTACTTGGCCCATTAGCTTTTACATTAACAGATCTGCATGTTCTCCTATATTGATTTACTACCTGAGTAGATTAGCTAATTTGCCCATTTAAATTTTAATAGGCAAAATCTATATAAAGGTACACCTACATATGTATATCAATCATTTATTAATTATTTATACTCGTAGCAATACTAATAATATTATATGCAATGCAAATGCAATTTAAGCATTAAAATATAGAATTAAAGCATCTTCTGACTACGTACCTGTACTCGAACTTCGGGTAGATTGACTTTCCTGCAATTAAAAATGGAGGGGTTAAAAAATTTGTAGGATATTTTCAAAAATGCAATTATTTGTATTAGATAACAATATATAATTACATAGCGAGCTCCTCCCGCGAGTATACCTGTTTTGTAAAGCAAGAGGATTTAGATTGTTTTTGATTTGAGTCAAGATTTTAATCATGGTCGTTAATTAAGCAATTTAAGTAGTAATACTTACATCTGGGTAGTGACTTTTCTCAAAGGCTCGTTCCAGCTATATAAGCATTAGGGAATGGATTAAAAGACTTGTTTAAATTACATTGCATTGCACACATCATTTCAAATTTTGCAGGGCTGGGGGTAAATTGAGTTAACTTGATTAGGACGAGTAGAACTAGTTTTTTTAGTTGAAAAAAAACACGAGTACTCTTCAATTAAATAATTATACAAGAGATTTCTCGATTATAGGATTAAGATTCTAGGTGGATATTTTACATTCCTCCTTAGCCATATATGAGCTTAAATTAAAACCTTTGGGTATAATCTTTCATTATTCCTATTAAAAAGGAACCTACCTCATGCAATTGGTAAGTTGTAAATGTTGTACGATTTCTCCGATGTTTCTTTTTAGGCTCCGAGAGACCATCTTCAACTCCTCCGGGGGATCCAGAATCTCCCTCACCATCATGGAGTCCATCCCGATCCCCAAAATCCGAAGAATCTGAAGCTGAAGACCGAATCTTTGTCACAGGATAATCTCCACTCTCGTCCACTGATTGATCTGTGAAGAATTAATTATAAGATTTGAATTAGAGAATTGCATAAACCTCTCCTCATTGTTCTCAAATTATTCCAATTAGTTTTGAAACCCCCCACCGAGACCCACGCGTGCCCTCAAGTCTTTCGGGGGCTTCTAGCTAAAACCCCCTCAGGGTTCCCTTCCGCTAAATTATTTTATACGACCAATTAAGTCTGATTAAGATCCTAGATTAATTTGTTCTTTAAAGCAGCATAAATCCCGTCTGCTTCAAAAGTCAGATTGCATGGTAAGAAAGCATTTCCCGGTGGAGGGAAGCTGGAATAAAACCTAAAACCTCATTTCCTCCCACCTAATTGAATCCTGGGCCCAATGTATTTAGTATTTACATGTTTTAGTGCTTCGAAAGAGCATTTCCCCTCAAAAATGAAATGGATTAGGTCTGACAGGTCATTTAAATGACCATTTTGTCATCCTTAAATTCAATTTTACACCTCAGCCAAAAAGACAAGGGGAAGGGAATAGGGATTAATAATAATAATGGATGTACGGACTAATAGTTCCAATATTTCCAAAGGATAAAAGGCTCTTTAACACCCCCTTATTAGCCCATTGGGGAAAAAGGTGCAAAAATCACTGCAGAGTGTATATTTACGGCTAATACCTAAGGCCGTACCTCTTCGGAAACCTAATCAGCCCCTTAAAGAGTCCCTTATTATTGTACGGATAGCACTACGAGTTAAAGCTCCGAGCCTAATGGCTCATCGGGCAGCCTCTCTCTCTCTCTCGGCCCCCGTTAAATCCTCAAATTGAGTGCTCAGATAAGATCTTTTTCGAGGGATGAACTAATTCCTATTCTACGATATATTCCTCCTCGCCGTAAATGCTTCGAAAACTTCTTTGCATTGCAATTGAACGAATTGAAATCCACTTTAGAATCGTAATTGACTGATTGGAGATGGACTTTGAAGATGAACTCGTTAATTGCCAGGAGCTAAAAAGAAGCATTGTTGTTTAAGCTCTGCTCACGTATTGTC
>JAAZTK010001457.1:0-14003 GCA_036507255.1 Megalothorax incertus
GCGATTGAATTTGTACAATTGATTTCCCTCGACTAATCTACTACCTACCTATTTCTTTTTAGTTTCTTCAAAGGCTACCCCCAATACCAGAGCAAGTTCAAGGGATTCGCAAATGTTCCGATGGATCAGTTGGCCGGAAATAAAAGATTGCAAGCTCATGGGTTTACTGTTCTCAACTCCATCAATGGTACGTACGATTTAAATTTAGACTGAATTTTTAATTAAATTCATATGTATTATTTTAGGCCTGATTGAAAATCTGGGAGATGCTGAAGTACTAGTTGAGCTACTCATTACAAATGGACGAAATCATGCGAGGAGGGGGGTAGTTCCGGGGGATTTGGAGGTTGAGATGCAAAATGCATTATTCTTTTTACAAAAAGGATTTTGAGATATATTTGTACAATACATGATGCACTCGTTGTTTGTTTGGTTGGGCTTCTCTTTCAAGGAGAACGGTTTTTCCCAATGTCCTCAAAATAGCCTTTATGGCTTATGCCAATGTAAACAAAATTTAATCCCAAATTACTTGTTGACATTTTTTACTAGACTTACACTTTCAACCTATCGATATCGTAGTACTCGTATTACTAATACAATAGTATAGTAATCTATGTTACGGTACTAGTGATGCGATTGTGAGTATTAACGATATAAAATCTATATCCGTAGAACAAAAAGCTTTATTATCTGAATAACCCCCAGTATACTATTACATAGGTTAGTTAGGGGTAAATAATTCGAAAAAGTTTTGATATTTTTATTAAAATTCGGAATGCAAATTAAATTTCAAGATCCGTATAAAGGTCCCTGTACTTGGAATTTTTATTAGTTTGAAATTTCATTTTAAAATACATGTGTATTAGCTAGAATTACTTATTTACTAGGACGGATAGGTATTGTAGTGCAAGATGAGTAAAGTCTTATGGATTGCCAAAAATATTAGAATATTAAGTAGGGCTGTATAAGTATCGTAGTATGTACAATATAGAAATACAATATAGAAATCTGAGGATGAGGCGATCCACATAATATTAATTGTGAAACACTGAAACTCTGTAAACATAATTTGATCTTGAGATTATTCTTTCCTAAATACAATATATGTATAGTAATAGTACTACACATATCGACCCATGATATATGTATTACAAATTTACAATACCTCTATAGGATGGCAAATACATATGTTAATCAGTAAACAAAAATGATCCTGGAACAAATTATCTTGTGGCGTCATGTACAATGTATCTCGACTCGAGATTCTCGAGTATTATACCAAAATATGTCTTAATGATTTTGTATTAATTTTTTTTATATATTTTTTCAGAATTTGAAAGCATCTATGTTGGATTTCTTCTCAAGAGCCTTGGGAGGAGCATGGACAAAAGATGCTGAGGAAGCCTGGACAAAAGTACTAACGGTGGTGGTTGCAAAGTTTTGCGAAGGATTGACATCCGAATCATAAAATAAAAGCTTAAATCTCTTCAATTCTGTATAATATTTACTATAAGCATTTAATATCTGTACTTGTCTGTGTAAATTGTTAAGTATTGGTGGTAGATTTAGATTAAGCTTAGTTGATATATTATAATTATTATAATTACTATTAGATATATTGTACAGTAGATAGTTATGCAATAATTATGTATTCCTTGTTACTCATAAAATTATGATAATTGCAATTGTTGTTCCAATTAAATTAAATATTCCACCAAATCAATCACATGTAATTATATATATAAACGTAAACAATATAAAAATTATCTGTATTATCTGTAATATTAAGATTGGGTAAGTACTTTAGATTTAATAGGTGCTAGATACTCGTAGTATATACGATAGGTGTAAAATTAAGATATGACTTTTAATCAGTTAGATTTCTGTATATCTGTATTTGCGTGTATCTTGCGTAGTCATCTCTAGAGTATACCTATAGGATAAATTTAAAATATCTATAACTAAATGTTCCAAAATATTGCAAAATATCAATATATTAATAATCTGAATTACAATTTATTGTATAATATGTAGATAGTTATAATTAATACTTTATATTACAAGGCCGTGCAAGAATCATTTTTTAAGATTTTTCAAATAGGTTAAACTCTGATTTACATATGATAAAATGATAATATGAAATTCTGAATTAATAGCTGAATGATGAAATTTAATTTGCAGAAATATATATTGAATTTAAATTATATTGTAGTAGTATATTCTGTACCTTATACAATATTGTAGATATTGATTAATATCAACAATTATTCAATGAACTTTCATTTACTCACGCATGCCCTTAACTTTAAGGGCACACATTTTAATTTCCGAATAAACATTAAAAAATGCAACTTTGTATGAAATTTAGAGCACCCTACCTATCGTAAATACAATAATTATATACGAGTACCTACCTATATATTAATCCAAAATAGGACATATAATTATAGGAGTGTACCTTTGATTGTCATTTTTATTTTTAGGTATTTTGATATACATATATATTATATTCTTAAGAATCTGTACTTTTTACTTCAATTAGTAATATGATTGACACTGATTGTATGATATCGGCCTACATACTAAATCATATAATACAGATTAATTTTTCAAAGAAATGTCATATTCTGAAATGACATTTGTAGAGAATATAAATTTCACTTACTTCATTAAAATAGTTATTGAATTTATATTATGCACACTAATACATTGCTGAAACCTACAATATTGAATATCATGCCTAATTGTAATTGTAAATGGTAATTATTTAAAAGAATCACTTTGTTGAATCTTCATTCTCAGACTCCAGGATTGGTTCTCTCATCTTCTTAATATCCTTCATTTTCCTGTCCAAGTACCTCGGAAGAATGCACCATATTAGTCCAAGGCCGAGTATGAGAAGGATAAGGGAGACCCCTATCAAGAAATTAATTAGGTACGACCTTTTGACATCCCCTGTGGATTGTACAGTTGTCGTTTCATTAACTTTCTCTCTGACTTTCTTCTTCCTCAAGTTTGGATTCATTGGCTTTAACCGATCCTCAATGGGTGACTCTGTACTACCACTCTTCCTCCGGTGGTCCTTGATCCTCTCCTTGAATCCATTCTTGTAATGATCCCTCAACAAATCACCGAGGTCTTTCCTCTCAATATTATCCAGACCAATTATCAGAACACTGTTCGCCTAAATTCAATAATTAAGTAGGTAATTAACCAATTATATTTTAATTAAGCATCTTACAAATTCTTCTTTTTGATGCTCATCCAGATTCTGCGTATATAATCCCATCACCTTTGAATTCCATACCTTGAGGGGAGTGGCACAAAAATAATTATACTTTCTCAGCCGAGCCCAATCCGATTTTGGTCCATATCTTGCCGAGGGGTGTGTCATCAATAGATTAATTAGTGTAATACATTCTATTTTATTCAGGCTATCTCCAATGGTTTGAATCAAGGCTGGGTCAATGGGGTTTGTTGGTTTTGGTAGGATATCAATATGTTCTCGAAAGATTTGATGTGATCCTTTCCTTTCCAAATGATAAGGAGTCTCATCCGAGTTGGCGTTCAATTCTTCGAGAGCCAAGCTGATGTCAAATCCTACCAAAACAAATAGAAATATACTTATTAAATTCATATTCAATTTCTTGTGTATGTATTTGTGATGCTAGAAATGTTTTTTTTGTAAAGGTGCTTAAATCTTCCTATGGATTTGTTTGTTAATTCAATGCAGATTGACATCCACTCAAAGCATTCTTTTGTCCATTTCCCTCAAAATAATAGTAATTAAGACCTTTGGATGAATGATGTCTATTCATCTGCTGGAGTAATCCGAGTGGGAGTGAAACAGGACACTATAATGCATTTTTTGGATCTTTGAATACCTAAGTACTACACTACATATTTCATATGTGTAATGAAAGCATTTTTTCTCCGCCAATATCCATCACTCAAGTTGATCTTCTACTCGAGTATAACTATCTACTAATTTTAGTATATGTACATCTGGCCGCAGTTAAGTAAACATTAGCTAGGAGTACCTACCTATTAATATCGTAGTATTATTATTGGAAATATTTTAAGTGCAAGAATGATCTGGTTTTTAACAGATTTTACTCTCCCCATCAAGCACTCTAACGATAAATAAAAAGGAAATGCCGCAATTCATTTCTCATACTCAAGACTCATATCAGTTTAAAATAAAAGCACTTGAGAAATACCACAATCTTAAATATCATCTAACTTATATCCATACTACTCTGTGTATTACTAATTCCTTAAAAATAAAGTTGCAAGATTTGCTAACCAAAAATGAAATCTTTTGCCTATCCAATAATTTATGCCTTAATTATCGAATACCTTTTATAACTCAGGAGGAAATTATTAAATCGAAACCCCTTAGGTATAAGAATACTATTAATTATAAGCTAAAAGTAGGTAATTTCTTAAATGCAAGTGCAAACTATTTTTAAAATGGGAATGGGTGAAATATTCGGAGAATTTGAATCTATTTCTCATTAAGGCTGAGATTGCACGTACTGCAAAGGTCTTAAGTGTTCGAGTTGAATGGCCATTAAACGGCCGTAAATAAATACAAAAAATATGCTACCTTTGTGAGTGCACTATAAATGCCATATGGGTATTTGAGATTATTATGCGGGCTTTAGAAGTTGTACTTGAAAGAAGTGGATTTATTTGGGTGCATACTCGTACTATGTAGCTTAGATGAAGGTTAAATATTTTCACGGCAGAGTATTAAATGGGTTTGTCAGTTCCAGCACCACTACTTTAAAAGATTGCAAGTCAATCTCGACTCCCTACCCACCTATCGTATACCTACCTACCTTGCTTACCTCAACCTGCTTTGACATTAGCAAGGCAAGCCGCCCAGGAGAACCACACGCATGGATTCCATCTCCTCCTCTTCCTCTACCTCCTCCTTCTCTTCCTTAAAATCCCATTCCTTCACTCACCTACTCCTTGTACACTCAACACAACTCAAAGCAACTTACCTAAATATCAGCTCTGCTTAGAATTGATTTCAATTGAATTACATACGATTATATACCTAATACAGGGCAGGAAATTGCTCCAGATTGACTGAATTCATTCATTCATATCTGGTATAATAAGGAAAGTGTGTGAAATGCTTTTAGAGCAAGTGTACAGTGCAAATCTGAGGATCAGATAGCCCCAAATCTCCCCAAAATGACCCCCAAAACCCTAATAAATCCCCCAATTTATAAACAATCTTTTAATTTGTTCCTCTTAATCCTCTGGCCCCTTCTAATCACCTCAAATGAGACCCACCCAACCAGAGCCCCCAACAATAGTCAAGTGAGACGGATTTTGAGCTCATTATTACCAGTTCAAGGGACCCCGGAAGTGAATCTCGACTTACCACGAACTTTTCCCCTCCAAATGTTAATGAGTACTGTGGATGGGAATAAAGGAAGAAAAGTTTTGTCTATTCTTGGTCTTTTTGAGCTGAAGGAAAGGAGTGCTGGGTTGAGTGAGAAATTAGCTGCTGAAATGGCCCTCCAAGATATCAATCAATACCCAGGGATCCTAGATGAGTATTACCTCACAATGCATACCAATGATACACAGGTAAGGATTAATATCCTTTAAAAAACCCGGATCTGGAATTGCGATCCGATCATTTGAGGTTATATGCAAATGAGGAAAGTGAGGATTATGTAGGGTATTTGTGTGTGGAATTGGATTTGCTTTGAAGAGAATGAATTTATTTGATGGGATTTGGTTGGGTTAATATAAGGACAAGTTGGAGCATGTGAATTGGGCTTAATTTGCATTTTAAGATACTCGAATATTGAGGAAAGGACAATAATACTTATTAAGATAATTCCTCCGAGATTGGGAGGGAGAAAGCAGTAGGGCGTTCATCTGTTAAGGGATCCTTCATTTATAGTTAGATAATATTACAATTTCAGGGAATTTCTGAAGGCTTTTGAAGGTTTGAAGGTAGGAGGAGGAGGAGGAGGAGGAGGAGGGCGTGAGAGCACTTCACAGTTCACAGGAGTACATCTTGAGTGCTTAATCAAATAAATTCATACCTATTGCTCATAGATAGTTCACAGATAAATGCTATTATTTATTGCAATACAATACAAGGGGTAGGTACCAGTGTCTCTATACATATTCGAGGGATATATACCTATAGATATAATCGGAAATGAGATTAAATTCAAAGGTTAATTGGCTGAGGAGGAACTGGAGGACCATGAGCATTCGTCACTCCCTTTCCTTGCTCTCTCCAGGCCCATTTATTGCTTTCTCCGGGGATTCCCAGTTGAAATCAATTCATTTCAACTACCTAATACCATCCCCAGAGCTCTTATTAATTCACACGCCCATCCAATGCCACTTAACTTTATAAGAGTAGTATTTAATTTTTGATGAAAGCTACTTGCGATTAAAATTAAAATATCCAGGGGTAAATTAAAATTCTGCTCACAATTTCCAATATGTTTCATTTAATCACACCACCGTATAGATACGAATGTTCAAATTGAATTGGTACAGGATTTGTTAAATTATTTATGTGTAAATACATAGATGGGATAAGCTGAGGACTAGGAAAGCCATGAATTTAATATTGAATCTATTGGGGGTTTTAAGGTATTAAAAGTTGTATCTCTTCTCATTAAGGACTAGGACTGCAATTTCTCTTTTATTTGAAATATAAAACAATGCTCAAGATGTTGAGGGAATATCCTTCTAATTAAAATTAATGATTGAAAGTCCTCCTACTCTCAAAGCCAAAGTATTGTTTTTTCCTGGTAAAATCAATAAAAATAACCATAACCAAAAGCATACCTAATATATCGGTACGAGAAGACAAAACACATTGGATTTATTCGATAGTTTAAAATGTAGCTTTTGTCTTTATCTTCACATGTATGTACAGGTGAACCAGGAGGATCTGAATCTCTCCATATTGAATAATTGTATATTATTCAATAAATATATCATAGGATGCTTTGAATCCCAGTTTTATTATCGGCGTTCGGCCTACTACCTTAAATACCCGCCTATTTCTATTAGATTTAGATTTGGGTGCAATCAATTTCAGGAAAAACCCCATGAAAATAAATTAGGAAATGTAGCTACCTGTGAGTAGATATTACATAGGTAGGTAGGTAAATGTAATGTATTCTGGGTAAGGATGGGAATAAATTTGATTGGGAAGATTGAATTTATTGCATTGCATATGTATGGTGCATATGTGGATGATGATATTCTTTGTCCAATTCTCCAGAAGTAATGGCTCTTTCATTCCCCTCAATCTCAACATTATCCCCTCCCCATCTCCTTCATCATTTCACTAATAATATGTCCATGGATGAAAGGACCTCCTCGAAAGGAAATGAGTGAAATGACAAAGGAGATCAAATAATTTCGGATACCTGATATCCTATGCATAAGTCCATAGGATGAAGATTAGGAAAAAATGGGATTCAAATATTATGGCTCGGGTTTAATTTCATCTCCTCATCCTCGTCCTATTCACCCGGATGGACAATATCCGCCGGAGAGTAATAGGGGTCCAGCCAGGCCCATGTCAAGGGTCAAGTAATCTCCCTCGGTTTCTATTGTATTTGCAAACCTACTCGGGAATATTCTTTTACAATCTCGAGAAGATCTCAAGAAGGAGGGATATGAGATTGAGATTTTTAAATTGGATTTCCCAAATCCTATTATTTCAAATACCAAGTATGAACAAATGATATGAACAAATCCGATTATTTGAGAATGGAACGTGATATTTTTCATATTTAATTTGTAATATCATATCATATTGGTCTTAGGAGTTATTTGCTCTGAATTTTATTGGCAAAGTCTCTCTTCCTCGACTCAATTTGGTCTTTGTTTGATCGGAAATTGTCCATTCCTCCTATTTTCGGACTTTACTTTGAATCCCTTTGATATTTGGATTTGTTTGCATTTACTCTCCGAGTTCGGCCGCTTCCGGAACCCAGGGGGAACAACTTGTGAGGAATTTGACATTGAATTGTATTTTAAGATTGCAGGAAGAACCAAAATAAAGATAGTATTCAAGAGCGATCTAATTGGATTGATAAATACCCCATATTCCTCCACTTTTACTTCATTTTTACGGCTCTGGTGAGGTATTTGGAGTTGGTTGAGGGCATAAAGTTTAATTAAAGCATAAAAATAATGAATGAAATGTATCAGCATTTGAGGAGGATCGTAAAAAACCAACAGAATTACTCCTTGAAGACTACGAGTCTGGCCTTCCGGATTATACCCGGGTTTCTTAATAAAGTGCCTAATACTCCCCCAAAAAATAAATCTTTCTAATGAATCCTAGTCGAGAATTTGGGTAAAACAGGCTAGGAATAGCTACCAATTTGTATTTTGTTCGCAAATAAAATAAAAAAATACAAATTAACTTTAAAAGAAAGGAGTAGGTACTACAACTTTGGATTTAATCTGTACAAGTGATTTTGTCATTGGGATTGATTTAAAAATAGGTAATTTTGTAGTACTCGTAAGCAAATTCCGAATAAAACTTTTTAAAATCCCAAACTTCAAAGGTACTACAATACAATATTTGGAATAGTAGTGGAAATTAGAATAAACCTCTATAAAGGAATAAGGAAATCAGGACAGAGAGCCAACCTTTATTGGGGATTCAATCAATCAATCAAATCCTGTACACTTTTCTCCATCAAAGAACATTTACCTAGCTTAAATACTACACAAAGAAGTGCTTTCACACAATTCGGGGAAATGCGCTATTAGTAATTTAGATATGATTTGCATACTTGAATCATTTATTTAGGATTAAATACTTAAAATGTAGCACTCATAAGCAGTTAAATTGTATAAAATGCCACACACCCCCTTTGTCTAAAAAAGTCAATTTGGTTAAACTTTCTCTCCATATATCCGTATGTTATAGGGAACCTTTTGACTTTTTGACATACTCGTATCCACAACAGGGCTCTTTTAATATGTTTTTTTGGTTATCTGATAGAGGAACATCCTCTCAATATGCTATATACGTATGTATTAAACTCTTTTATGATAAATTGACGAATGTCTTTGTCAGGTTTTAATAAACCCCCACCCCCAATCCAAAATATGCTAATCTCGACATTCTAGACTGACATTTCTTCCAGCTTTCCTTTCGAGCCTTCGACTATGATTTGGTCGGACCACAAAATGGGCTTTTGAGGCTCGGTGGTACGAGTGGGGGGAAATAAAGTCAAAGAAAGCAATCCCTCCGGGAATCCTTCACTTCTTTTTAACTATCCTATCTCTTTCAACCATTCTGATTCCCCTCCTGATATCTAGCCTAACCTTACATATGGTAATCTGGGTCTTATATTTCTTTGATAGCTTTCTTGTTTATTTCCTACAACTTTTTATCGCATTACAACAAACTTGAATTACTCAAAAAGTTTACTCAGTCAATAGATTGACTGTCAAATTTGATTTGGACCACTTTCACCACTTTCTAGCATTATTTCGGACTTTCTCCAAGTCAAAAAATGTGATTTTAATAAATTTTGTTCCCTTTCTTTTGCTAGAATGACAACGGAGCTGCAGTGGATGCCTTTTTTCACGCGATTTACATGAAGAATGAGGTCAAGGGTCAGAAATTCCTAGCACTTTTGACTGGAGTTAATTCGGACATTTCGGAGAGGCTTGGAAAAATAGTTCCTTATTGGAATATGCTACAAGTAAGCTTTTTTAAAAATAAATTGATGAATTGCAAAAGCTTTTTAAGCTTTCAAATCTCTTCCCCGAATCTGCATGTTAATTGAAAGTTGGAAGACGCCTCAAGGCTTGGATTTTATATATCGTAGATTTATTCGAGAAAGAAGATGAAAGAAGAATCCTTTATTTGTTTTACTCCAAGGTGGATTATAAATAAAGGCAAATGAAAGGGAAATGTGAGGTTGTGGTGAACGAGTTGCATGCATTTTTTTTAGAATGTGCTGGCTTCCTTCTTGAGCCTTAAAAGATTTATTTAGTAAAACATATGTATTATTTCAAGGCTTTAAGACCTCGTAAACATCCCTGGGAAGAAGTTGCAAAGTCAGCAAAAGTTTTTTTGCCTTGCTTAATTCCCTACATTTTTTCCGGAGATGAATTGTGTGTCATAAACTGAGTTAATGTCTCCTCCTCCATCTCCTCCTACTCGTACAATATACCTAGATAGATAGATAAAGTATACACTTTGTATACACTCTGTAAAGACTCCCCCTTTTGCCTAAGCTAAATGTGCGTACTTTCACCTAATGATTACATATTAATAAATAGTGGTAATTTGTTTGGATTTGCAGGTGTCTTTTGGTTCAACTTCACCTACACTTTCGGATCGCAAAAAGTTTCCCCTTTTTCTGCGTACCGTCTCCCCCCTCTCCACCTACTCGAATGCCATAATTGAATTCTTTAAAACCTGGAAATGGGTATCTGTCACACTACTCACCAAAAATGAGAATCAATACACACTCGTAAGTCTAGCTATACTTAACTTATGTATGCAAAGTATTAACTTAGGATTAGCGAGTTTACTTTTAAAGTTTAAAAAAATATTTACTAAAATTTGTTCAAGCTGAAAAAGGTTCAGAAATGGTTTGAGCTTGTTTATAATTAATATATTTAATTATCAAAGTTTTGTCAATGACCTTTTCATAGTTATAATGGTAGTGGCCTTTGTTAAAGTTTGCCAAGTTTGTTCAAGGCAGAATCAAAAGCGGCCTTTGGAATTCCTTAACTTTAATCCCACTTGTTTAAAGCTAGGGGGAGAAGTTGCAAAGTTGGACAAATCTTTTTAGAATTAATACAAGTTAAGTACGATCTAGTTAAAGAGTATAGGCACCAGTTGAATTATAGTAGGTACCTTCTGAAGATGAATATATATTTTTATAGAGCAAATTGTTAGCTTAAGATGATGTGCTAATTATAAATACCTACTTAAACCATTGGTGCTTTCACCCTCTGACTTTCTTTTATCTTTTTAAAGCCAGCGAATCATATGGTGACGGAGCTTGAGAAAGCGAATATAACTTGCAGGGAGACCCTTACTTTCTCTATCTCCAACCTCCGACTCCAGCTTGAAGAAATGAAGGTAATTACATTAAATATAACATTTAATCTATTGGCCAAATCATTGGAAGAATCTCTTCAAACACCACCCTTACACCACCCTCTGTAAAACACGGAAGAGCAAGATTGATTTTTCCAATTTCATAAGGTCGGCCCAATAAGGAAGTGGATTATACCTACGAGAGATAGGTCGAATTTGAAGCAAAAAAAAGAGATTTATGTATTTTAGAAAAATCAGACCCGGCACACCCAAAAACCCAATAATCACTGCACACTTTACTTAAGGATTAGAACACGCTATTTTACCTTGTACGTGCCTAAACGGATTTGCATTTCGGGGTTAATTCATGCACAATTTTATATTGTAATAAGTCATGCAGTGACATCATTTTTCCCCTGATTATTACAGCATTCCCTCAACTCTACTACGAATCTACTATACTAGCAAAATATATTAGGGCATAAATACTTAGGATTAGTATATGTTTGCTAATATCGACTTATAGATCAGTAGTAGTACTAGCTTCTGTATAGAAGGTGTCCATCTAATCTAATTTGCCCTTACAGTTGATTTGAGCCGAAAAATGTAGAATTCTAAGGGCTGTGAGGGAAAGGATATTTGATTTGAATAGGGAGATGAATAAGGGGTCATTTTTTGGGTTCTTTCAACTTCTTTGATCAATTTGTTTTTGATATTTCTTTTCAGGAGAGTGACTCTCGTGTCATTCTTAGTACGATGGGTGTGGACGTGGCTCCGTCCGTCTTTTGCGAGGTAAGCCTCAATCCGAATATCTTACAAAATCAAAAGGAGCTCCTAGAATCCATGTAAAGGCTCATATCACTACATATATTCCCAAAAGCATGTCCAATTACGGGTTTCAGTAGTAAGATACACGTAGGATTACATAACAAGTTTATTGAGTAAGGAAATGGTATCATTTATCAAAATCTCTGCTGCCTCCCAACTCAAAATATTTCTTTATCATTCCCCCATATGCTTTTATTTCTGTACAGTAGTAGGACTAGGTGCCCCCGAACCCCAAAATTGATAAATGAACATATTTCAACGGGAACCTATTGTTTTACCATTTAGCAAATCCCAGCCGAATATCGTACATGTACATATGTGTGAATGAGCCTAATGAACCAGACAAAATGCCAAATGGTCCCCTTTCATATGAGAACATTGGATAATTACTCAAAATATTGATTCAGTCTTGATGAATTCGCAGATCTTCCATATGGGGCTTTTTGGGCCGGACTTTGCCTGGATTTGGATTGTTTCAGGTGGTGGGGTAGAGACGGAATGGTTGAGAAACCGAACCCGAGGAGGATGGAATGCAAACTTTCACCAAAATCTCACAACAATCGATAATCAATCAGCCTCATGTTCACAAGACGAGTTGAACAGGGTCCTCGAGAACCTAATAATAGTGGATAGGTATAATCGGGATCTTCCAAATGAGAAGCCTTCATATTCTCCAATGGTTAGAATACTAACCCGGTAATTAAAAGCTATTACCTAATTATTATTCTAACTCCTATACCTAGAGAGCAGATGAGCTTACAGAGAGATTATGGGCTCAAAATATCACAGAATTATCTCCATTTGCCCCAGGTATTCAAATATCTAATTAATTAATAATTGCAATTAATTGGGTGTAAAAGAGGTGTACGACGCTGTATGGGCTATTGGGCTATCTCTGGATCAAATTCGCTCAAAAAACCACATCTCCCTCCATCAATTCCAGTACAATAACACTCTCTTTTCAACGAGCCTTTTGCACCAGATGAATTCGCTAGATTTCAATGGAATTTCGGTTCGGATTCCTTGCAATAAGGTCAAATATTCGCACTAAAATCTATTTTTAGGGTCCAATATATTTTTCTGGGTCGGATCGAATCGGCATAACTTCTTTTATGCAAGTTCAAGGTATGCCTGGATGATGATTGCTCTTAAATTTGATCAATCTTAGATTTGTTTTAGATGGTGAACTTGTTCAGATTGGCTTATACCTCCCGAGGGAGTCCACCCTCTCCCTGGACTGTCATCAATGTTCCCCAATTCGATGGTTTGGGGATCAAGTCCCCATTTCACGTCGTGAATTTCGATATAAAATCATTAGGGTTGATCCAACCATCTATTTTATCATTGCATCACTGGCTGCCTTTGGTATTCTACTCGGATTTACATTCCTCGGGTTTAATTTATGGAACCGGAAACACAAGTAAGATTCAATTTACCTACATACTACCTAGTATGTATTCGAAGCTTTATATACATATATTTAGATTGAAAAGAAAGCTTAATTGAAATGAATTTTGTCTCCCCCACTTGACACAGGTATATAAAGCTCTCAAGTCCAAGGTTGAATAACATGGTGGTTGTCGGTTGCATCTTTGCGTACACCTCAGTAATCCTTCTGGGATCTAAATTTGGATCTGAATTGAATGAGAAACAATTTGCCTTCATTTGTACCATTAGAGCTTACCTACTCGCAATGGGATTCTCCAGGTTTGGAATGACATTGACAGATTTAGTATAAATTGAAATTATATTTTAATTTGATCCAAAAAACAGCTCCTTTGGGGCCATGTTCTGTAAGACATATCGTGTTCATCGAATATTCACGAGGAGATGTCTGGGGATTGTCAAGAATAAGGTGAGTTTAGCTCCTTAGCCGTTTTCCGATAAACTTTTTAAAAAAGTCGATCATGATGGACATTTTTGCATATTGGACTATCTGGAAAGATGGTTTGAAAGGTAGTACTACTCGTAGTATTTGTACAAGCCTTTCTCACGGCAGAGTGCAACTCTAGATGGTTGAATCTTCTCGGAGGTCAAGCATTTGGGAGGGCTGCATATCTTGTTCGCTGAATCCTCTCGGGGGTCAGGG
>JAAZTK010001458.1:0-14001 GCA_036507255.1 Megalothorax incertus
ATATAAAGGTTAAGATATGCAAATTTAAGACGAGGGGTAGGTCCAGGGCGTGCTTGAACCCGCCTTTATAAGCCCTTATCTATTCAAATTAGCTCCTAATCTATGAATTCTTATGTCAGAGTATGATATAAAGGTATATCGAATATCATAATAAAGTTCCCATAAAATAATCACTTTATAGGGGTATCAGTCGACTCCTTTTAAGGTGGGAAAAGTGATCTTCCAAGATGCAATGACCAGGAATGACTATGAGATGCAAACTAATCCGGAAACCACAAGTACATTTTGTTTTTTGTGTGGATTTTGTAAAGTGTCCTCCCCCCAGAGTGTTTTTAAAAACAATCCTCAATGGTCTACACCTGTAATTTCCTCCTCTGAAACAAGAAAAAAAGCGAGTGAAACCTTTCAACCTCTCCCAGTCCCTATATAATCCTCGGTGGTTAATTATGCAGCTAGCGGAGGGGTATAGGAGAGATTTTATAATCCATACAATAGCCATCAGTACATGTCTTGAGCCTACCTCACCTCAGAAATAGAGAATCCTCTACCACTACCCTCTCTCGAGGTATTCCAAACCCATCCTAATATACCTGTACTCTCGAGGTATTCCTCAGGAGCAAAAACATATCCCTTGAAGCCATGAAATAATCTCAGGGGATTTTAGTGCATCATCTTTGAGGCTCAGATCATTCGAGTCGAACCAACACCTCGTATATTCGGCCATCAGGGGGGATTCGAAAGGGTTTTTACACTAGATTCTCAGAGCTTAAAGGGATTCCTGTTATAACTTTTAAACTTAAAGGGAGTTGTAGTGGGATATGTATAGGTTGGGAGTTGAGATAAGAATTGAGTGGGGAGTGGGAGTGGGTACTCTAGCCTATATAAAAAATTATTAGTAGTTTAACAGAGACCATTCTACCGTCAACAACCTCCTCGGATCCGCTCCTGAGGAGAAGTTGATACAAAATACACATTGTAGCTCAAGCAGTAGTACGGATAGTAAAGGAGTTAAACAACCAATTGAATCCTTAAAGGTTTTTGTTTCATCCTTCCGTTCATCCGTCCATCAAAAGTAGTTTTAAACCACCTTACAAAGTGCTTAGGATCAACTATACCTGTACTAATGTCTACCATTGTATATTGAACGCAGACTAGTCAAGTTCCTCCAAGTATTAAATTGAGTAGATATTAAATTTGTAAGCCGAGCATTCCCTCAGAGGCCAACTGAAGAGAAGGATTTGATAGGAGTTTTCATCTGTAG
The DNA here is from genome assembly GCA_036507255.1 of Megalothorax incertus. Taxonomy (NCBI): domain Eukaryota; kingdom Metazoa; phylum Arthropoda; class Collembola; order Neelipleona; family Neelidae; genus Megalothorax; species Megalothorax incertus. The sequence goes on from JAAZTK010001458.1 coordinate 1,262, forward strand.
GGAAAGAGGTGATTATATTCGCCAATTGGACCTGTTGGTGCCATCAGCATCCGCGAATCACTCGGAAGAACAAGATTTATGGTCCAAGGAGGGGTTGATTTATTCTGAAGCAAGCTGCAATTCGACTATTTACTTTTTGACCCAACATGTCAAGATCTTCTTGATCCTCTTGAGAAGATTTTGCACATTTTTGCAAATAAAGTGTGGGGGGAATGTGTTAAAGTCAAGTTGAGACTTCAGTTGCGAGATTGATAACGAGTTGAACGAGTAAAAGTGCACATAGAGTGGAATTTATTCGCCTAGTTTATTAGCCGGTTAAACATAGGGTCTGTTGATGAAAAAAGGCAACAATTTGAGGGGGAATGGTGGTGGAGAATGAGCCATAAAGCTCACTTTGCCCATTCTGGGAGTGGGGGACTCTGTTAATTCTTTCAATGTCTCAAACTTACGAGTTTGCATCAGTGTCCACCTACTAGGTCGCCGCATTCGAGTGCTCAAGCCACTGTAAATAGCTTAGAATTTTTTGGAAGTGAATCTTGGGAGGTTGTGAATTTTGTATAGTATTATATATGTCATTGCCAGCATCCGAATCCCGTTGACATTGTGTTAAGTACGGATTACGGATCCATAATTAGCCGGAGGAGGAAAGTGTCAAATCCCATACATAGTCTAATTGGGATCTTAGTTATATTGTGTGTAGTGCTTGGGGATATAATAGCACTATTTGTAGGCTGTATTTTAATTTTTAAGCCGGATTTGGAGAGATGGAAAGGAATTAGAACGCAAAGAATGATATGAAATGAAATCAAACGGAATACACGCCCACGGGAGACACAACGGAAGTGTTTTGCAACAAAGTAAGCCACATTTTTACACAATTTTTAATGACTGGCAATGTATATGTAATGCTACGATCCTATCCATACAACAATAGTGAGTATAACTCGTAGGTAAATTAATTTAGGTAAATGCAGAATTTACATTTGAGCCAATGCAACGGTTCTTGAAACTTTTCACAAATTATGGGTGATTGTAATTCAGAATTATCTCTATTTTTATTGGCATTGAGCAAAAAAAAGAGTTTTATTTGACGAAGCATCATTGAAATTAACAAAACGCATGATTCCACTCGAATTTTTAGAATTTACAGCTAAATTTTTATTAAAAACAAGTGTCTCCAAAAAAAATACTCAAAAATTTCCGAGTATAATCCACTTTTAAAAGTGCTCCTGTAAAGTGTTTAAGTAAATACCTACTAAATTAGTAGAATGGAAGGTTTACGGTTTCACAAATTAAAGATGCACGTACTTTTTTTACTATTTGGGATTAGGATAACAAAACTTTATTCATATTCTGCCCAAAATGCCCAAAACATTTCTTTGATTTACACGCAAAATCCTATATCTTAGTTTTGTTATATTTAAACGGCCGGCACCCCCAAACCATACCTCAATATGGGTTTATAAGATCTTTATATTAAGCATTTTTTATACCCTAATTTACACGGTATTTTGTTAAGCTTTTTGAAATTTGAATATGGAACTTTTTAAGGTTTACGACGGAGCTCGCATCAAAAGCTCTTTCCGAAAGTCCCAATTATTGTAATATTTGCCTATGCATATTTTGCATACTTTCTCAATCCATTCCCTTTTTTTTTAAATCCCAGACCAAAGTTAAACTGCAATCATTGTACTAGGTAGGTGAGTTTCCTCTGAACTTTCTTTCCACTTTGATAATTCCCGGAAGTTGGCTTAGCATACCCGGCCATATATGTACAGAAACCTCTTATCTATTATCTAAGCCCTTTTACAACAGTTTCAAATGCAGAACGAGAGCTCACCGTGTACTCGTACTCGTATAAGTTTAAATAACTGGACCTGCAATGCTCCTAGTAATTCAATTAAATCTTTCAAAGCCAAATCCTGAGTAAACAGACCCCAAAACTTTGTAAAAAATTTGTTCCCTTCAAATCTTATGCCCATAATGGCATAATTGCTTGCATAATTTAATGATGAATGCTCCACAATCCTTTACATGCTTTACTTGAATTAAACAAGCCTCAGCGTCGTACAAAAACATAAATATCGAGCCCAGGTACACCTGTTTTTTTTGCATTTTTAGCTTCATACGTGTGCACATAAATTATACGTATGTACATGCATTTAACTCGAATTCATAGTATTAAGCGCATTGGAGGATTTCTCCCAAGTGGTGGGAGAAAAATTGAGGAAATACATGTACCGATCGGCTTGAATATAATTAATTTCCCTTCGACTTTACTCACTGAATGAATTAATGAGGGTGTACAGGAAGATACTGACGTTCTTTTTGTTCGGAAGGGACAATACTTTGAAATGGAAAGGGTTACAACTGCTTATAAATAGTATACAATGTAATATGCATTTCTAGACAATGTTAAGAATCAAAATTTCAATCTGCAACTTGATTCGAGACTCAATAATGGATTTCCAAATGGGAGGATGGAGTGTTTTAAGATGTTGTAACTGGAAAGGTGAAGCCATCTTCAATAGATCCACGATTTTTTAATAGATGCAAATTTTTACAAGCACTCTAGGCTATTTCCAAGCTCCTTTAAAAAACAATACTTGAAATAAATGAGATTATATAGTAGGTACAAGTAAAGCCAGGCCGTGCTCATCCTTTCACTAAAATCATTCCCAAATATACAAGTACTCATTTCTGTATTTTTAAATGACCGATTTAAGACTCGAGGAGGCCGTGGAAGACTCAGTCTATTAGGAAAAGTAATTGGAAGTTGCGGAGGGGTCATTTTCATGATGCGGAGGATGCCCTTGGGGTTTTTGATTGGAACTACATGTGCTCTATGATGTTTATGTACTAAAAGTCAAATTCGCAGGTTAATCTAACCATAAGTATTCCAAGCTTGAACTCAAATTTGCATTTACACGTCAAAAGATAAGCCGGGAAACAATTCCTATGTAATAAGACTCGAATGTAATCTTTCAAATACTACCTACTCGTACATAAGCACTTGTACTCTGCAATATGGACATTAGGTAGATGGACTTGAATTTGATTAGAAAAATTTATGTATCATTTTTAATTTATGAGCATGTTTTTCTAATAAGAAATCTTTTTTGCGGGGGGAAAAAACAGATGGTGGGAGACACCTGCACCCTCCGAATGGCCATGGTCATCATCTCCACTCGAATGGTGGTGGACAAGGGGTATCCGGACTCGGAGGAATGTCTAATGGGACACTATTGGGGAATGGTGGGGCCCCAAACACCTCTACAAATCCTCGGCGGAATGAACAAGAGTATCTCTCGACGCTCTCCCGGTGAGTTTGAAAAAAAAATCGTGACTTTAACATCATATATATATCTCGTGCGCTGTATTCAAAGATTAAATGTATCGAGTAATTGATCGTATATTATGGGGATTTAATTATCTTTTTGAATTTACCCTTTGGTGTGCAGTTTTTGGACCACCGAACGTCCATCCCCTTCCTCTCGAGGGGAATCCCAGTACAAAAAGATAAGAAGACACTGTATTGAGAGGGGGATCCTGTTTGAGGATCCAGATTTTGTACCATCCTATAAAATCTTACCAAAATCTAAAAAGTTTTCATATTCTGTCAATTGGCTTCGTCCTCACGTAAGTTTATTCTGGGTACAATGCATTGTTTAATGCTTTCTAGCTCCTTCTATTCAGTTTAGACTCTTCTGAGGTGTGTATTTAAATTTATTTGCATGCAATTGGGAGCCCTCAGGCTTGAAATAGTTTCTACAATGGTCATTCCAATGCATTGGAAGGTTTTCGGATGCGCAAAAAGCGAATAATTCAATCATGGACCATTATTGTACAGAAGCCCATCGGGTTCGGCCTTAATTAGACGTAGTGAATTATCTAATGCTGGAGGCTTAAGTAATAGAAATGAGTTAAGCACACAAACTCCTCTTATTAATTGGAGATTTGCATGTTATTTAATTGCCTATAGTATTGTATGCATTTAAGCTTCCTTGTGATTTATGCTGGCCCCATTCCTCTGGGATTCTCGGCACTTTTTTATCTTTTAAAAATTTTACTTTTTTTTTCTACTTAGTATTAATGAATTTAAATATAATTTCAGGAGATTGTGAGCCATCCTCGATTCGTCTCTGATGCTCATATGAAAATACCTATTGATCCAGGCGTACAAGGTGACATTTGGCTTCTTTTAGCTATTGCCACCCTAAGTTCTACACCACGTATCCTCGAGAGAGTCATCCCTCTTGACCAATCCTTTGATGGAGTCAACTACTGCGGTCTATTCAGGTACAGGGGTTGGTTAACAAGTGGAGGTTTCTTTAATTAATTTCTGACCAGGAGATTTTAATCAGGGGATGAAACCCCTGATTTAAAATACAATGACTCGAGCCTTTTGTTCTCAAACATACGTACTACTCGAGAGTATATTGATCTACTTTTATTTTACTCAAATGTATTGAATGATATACTTTTTACAAGGGGATTTCCTTGTTGAAATCATAAATCTAAATGATTGGAAAGTATGCATACTAATTGCGGATTTCCATATATGTAAATCCTATTGAGAGCATACCCTATTGAATTCCAATTTATCTTTTTTTTGCATTGATTTATTCGCTTTAAATTTTAAAAAACTTCACGAGTATTCTGCTCTAATTCTTTCAATATCACCACCCTTTCACAGATTTCGATTCTGGCAATTCGGGTCGTGGATTGAAGTCGTAGTGGATGACCGGATCCCTGTATGCCGGGGTCGTCCAATTGGCCTATGTACAACGGATTTGACCCAATATGACTTTTGTTGGCCACTCCTTGAAAAGGGATATGCTAAATTATATGGAGGATATGATAAATTGAGTGAAGGGACATGTTCAAGGGCACTTCAAGATCTTACTGGTGGAATTGTCCAATCCTTTGGGCTAAGTCAAGATCGTTTCCTTACATATCAAGTCCTCAACTCTGCAGTGCCAAGGTCTACCCTGATTGCAGCCTCTATTCAACCTGATAAAGAGCGTAGACCTCTCAAACTTCGGCATGGGCTTATTACGCACTCTTCATATGATGTTACGGGGCTAGCAAGGGTTCGAGATACTGGAGGAGCTAATGGAACTATTGGGGAGACCCCTTTAGTCAGATTGAGAGGACCTTGGGGTCGTGGACATTGGTTAGGAGCATGGAGTGAGAGGTCTCCAGAATGGGAATCCCTCCCTGAACGTGATAAAGAAGTACTCTCAATTAGGACGAGATCAGACGGGGAATTTTGGATTTCTTTTGCGGATTTTGCTAAAGTTTTTACCCATCTTGATCTGGTTCACATTGGTAAGGGCCCCCTAAATAGGGAAAAAACATTCTAAATATAGTTTCAAACAATTATCTAATGGCTGGTTATTTATATTAATTAGGCCCTGATGATTGGCTTCAAGAACCGCACCTTCAACCACGGTATTTTTTTAAAACTATTAAATTTAGTAGTTGTAATTTTACACCCCATTTTTTATACCTGCAGCAAACCCTGGAGGGCTGTCCTTGCCAAGAGGAGATGGAGAAGAGGATATAATGCTGGAGGATCCCCTGAGCACAAAGAAACCACCTCGATGAACCCTCAATTTATCGTACAAATACCCAAGGGTGCTGCCAATAAATGCCATGTAGTTGGTAAGACTAATACATGAGTACTAATTGACTTGAATTTGACCCCTGTGCCTATCTATCTTTAGTGGCGGTGACACAATCCTACAGTCAAAGTGACAACTCTCCCTCTGGATCCCCTCAAGCCATCAATAAAGACCCAAAATCATCAAAATCTTTTTACCCCATTGGATTTGCAGTATATGAAACAAAGGTTTCCCAAAATCGGTTGACCCCCCACTTTTTCTATGAACATGTAAGATATTAGCTTTACAACTTGAGATTTTTTCAATGATCATCCAAATTGTAGAAACCCTTGGATGTGACCCAACATACAGTTGCAAGGGAAGTAGCCACATTCTTCGCCCTACCCCCAGGGGAATATGTAATTGTCCCTCAAACAAAACAGCCTAATTGCGAGGGCAGATTCCTCCTGAGAATCCTCACAGATGAGCAAAGTTCCATTTGGTAGGTCTTAAATTTTTATAGGCTTTCTTCAACTATCCCATATCTAATCCGGTCGTTTAATTTCAAATTTAAAGGGAGGTGAACGAGGACAATACACTTTATAGGAACTTTTACGAAGCTCTTGAAAATAATGTTGGGAATGTAATTGTTTTTTTGAATTTATTTAATGCATATACCTAGCTAATATGAGATTTATATGTAGTCTAATATGCTTCTAATTTTTTTAAAGGCCGAATGCCGGCAGCTCCTCCTCAGATGGAACGCAAAATTGTCACCAGAGATTGATGCCGTCCAATTCCGAAGGCTTTTAAGGCATCATTGGAAGAGTAAATTCATTTCTCAGTTTAAAAAATGCAGATTTAAATTGAAATTACAAAAATATAGCATGGTTCTGGATGAAACCCTCCCTTGAAATATGCAAATCTGTTATAATGTTAAGAGATTCTAATATAAGTGGAAGACTTACAATGAAAGACCTGCCAATGTTGCTCAATATGCTGCTATTTTGGAAGGTATGGACAAAACGAAGTGATGATATTTAATAACCGTAAAAATTGTTATATGAAAAAAAAGGCGGCGTTTGCCAAATGGGATCGTGGGAAAACAGGAAAGACTTCTAGCTATCATATGAGAGCGGTAAGATCTTTGTCCTCAAATACCACCTATTTATCATCAATTGAATTCAATTTCACTATAATTTACACGGCCACTTGTATTGTACTCATATAGATGCTGTGGGAGAGCGGAATCGGCGTCTCAAATAAGGTTTTAGAGTGCCTAATCCTCAGGTTTGGTAAAGATGCCGTACTCACTTCAGAATCCTTCATAATGGCTATGCTACGTCTTCACTTAGCCCACGGTAAAGCTCTGCAATTATATTTAAAACTCAATTTCAATAATAACTTAAAATTATTTCAAATCTTTAGAACGGTATATTGCACTTGATACCAAAACTAAGGCCAATCCACTGTCAGTTGAAGAGGTAAGTGGATCTAATCATCGTAAAATTCCACGTATTTTAAATTTTTATGTAAACATTTTATTCTCCTATATCGTAGATGATCCTGATGACCATATACTCGTAGATAGCTGTTCGAATGTCGATGATCTTTACAGATATATTTTTCGTATATTTTTCAATTGTGTATTTTATTCGGAATTTAATTAAGGATCAAATATTAAATTCATTATATCCTAATAATTAATAGTAGACTAGCTACCTGTAATATATACTACAATATGACTTTGATAGGAATGATATATTTTAAAATGTTTTATTTTTTATGGAATATGAATATTTTTGATACCTAATTGTACAATAATAGATTGTACCTAATTAATTAATAAAAAGTTTTTAGCCTAAAGATTAGCCGTGACCATTTAAATACAATATATTTTTAGATTTCTCGGTAAAAAGTAGCCAAGAAACATTAGTATTCCTATATGTATATCAGATATATCCGTACGATAGATGAATTTATTTATTTTTTTAATATTTGACGAAATAAATAATTATATAACTTGCAATTCAATAACTTAACTTCCTACTTGCTTGAAAAACCCCTAATTCATAAAAAATGTCTGTAAAAAGACATCAGGGTTATAAAAATATCCGAGCTGGAATTCCTGCGACTGAAGGTAAACCTTTTATGAGTCCTTTGATTCCATAATTGATTTGACCTTTGTCAGAATATCGTCATATTACACCTCTATATGTCCCCTACGTGTCACTCCCTCCATATCTGAAGAGAAAGAGCAACAAGGGTCCCAAAGAATGGTACAAACTGGAGAATTTCAAGGGCAAAGGTCTTGTAATTATCAAGCATTATCCGGGTAGATTATTTAATTAATTTTATTGATATACTCCCACATGTTTGATAAGATTTTAAATTAATATTTCAGGCTATCACAAGGACATGTGTATTTTGTGCATCTTAAATTTAAGTCTTGTCGTTTATTTTAAGCAATTTTTCATTTAGTTCATTGGATAATTGATTATGAGGTCGTGGACCGTCACGGTAAATGGTTATACACTGGTACAGAAAGGAGTAGGCCATGGCATATGTCACTCTTTCGGCGGCTTCGTCCACAGGATTGGATTATCAGGGATAAATACTTTGTTCTCACGGTTAAAAACCGCCGCCTTTTCCGATTTACAAATTGTTTTGGATGCTGCTGCTTCCTTCAAGTATTGTCATTTAGGTTAATTTAAATTTTAAATGGGATCAATTTTATTTGATGATTTAGAAAATGATTGTCGAGAATCCGCCGTTCAGTAAGACGGCATTTATCGTCCAAGAGATATCCTTTTACCCTCGATGGTCAATCCTTGATGGCAAGGGTGAAAAAATATTCTCGCTCGTTGGCCCAAAAAAGTTTTTCATGAAAAATGCCATCAACACTGACTTTGAGGTACTTTTACCTATCATTTTAAGTCATAGGCATGCATTTCAAAAATATTAGATAATCGAGGAGCAATCAAAGAGGAAGATGGGATTGATTTCTCAAAGATTCGGAAATTTACTTGATAACGAGGATGGAGAATTTGACCCAAGGAATTGCATTGGCGTTCAATTCCCTAAAGACTCCCCTGCCTATGTCAAGGGTTGGCTCGTGAGTTTGAGGAATTCTTTTGAAAATTGCGATTTTTATGTAGTATTTTTCATAAATAGGTCGCAGCAGCTCATATGCTTGTAAGAGAACCCTACAGTTGCAAAAATTAAATGATTTAATTAACGCATTTTTAATCCAGTACGTGACATATTTTGAAAAAATATTCGCAAAGAAGCTAAGCAAGGAGTACACTGGACCGGAAGTGATTGCCCACCCTGATGTATATGATTTGATGTTTAGGGAATCCTCAGAATCAAATTCATCAGCATCCTCATGATTATTTGCCACCGATAATTAGAATCTTAATTAAAACTAATGTAGTACAATTGTGCAAATATGAAATAAGATTTTTTTTTATTTATCAATAAAAATTGGATTTTAATTTTTATTCAAATTCAGAAAAAAAAACAATATCAATTTCACAATTTATGGCATTTTTTTAAATTTACGTAATTAATTTATTCTAATATTTTTCCAGTTTGTTAATTAGGTTAATACACCTCTTTCTAAATAATACTCTTAAATGATTAAGTTCAGTCATGTCACTTTTACTAATACAAAAAAAAATCAATGTTTTCTGCCAGAGAATAACAATCAGGTCAAATACAATAAGGTCACACAAGATCACATTTGTACGCATCACATACGACTTGAAATACACCTAGAAAACCCTTAGTCCTTAAGTCCCTAGAACCTCTTGTGAAATCCCGTCATTTATAACATTATATTAATTTATAAAAGCTCATAATATTCGGAACCATTTGGAATGCCTACCTACTTGTATATTGATTAGTACCTACCTATAATAATTAATTGGCAGATTAATACTTGGATTATCCTAATATTAAACAAAACCTAACGTCAAATCCTATACCTAATCAAGTCTCTTGTCTACTTATGCTAATATTTTTGTATTTATTTTTTGATAACAGCCACTCGAATCCCAAATTGTGGGCATTCTGACCTACCACCCTTGACACAAGCTCCTTCTACAAATATTTGACCTGCAGGGCAAGTGACCTCATATTTCCTAAGGACGCCGTTCATTTTTGCACATTTGAAATGAGTTGAGCATTCATTAGGGATGGCAAATACTCCCGCATGTGGGCAAGTATGTGACCTCGTGAGCAATTTGGTCTGGAAAAATTTTTAAAGTTTAATTAAATTTTTTTTTAAATTTATGGAATTTTGTGACAAATTTTTACCCCTCTGGTGGAAGGTGCTACAGCCACCCTGTGGATTTTATTGTAATTTTTGTCTTCATCCTCCTCCTCTTCTGTCTCGCAAGGTCCAGCCTCGGCTAAAATAATTTAATTTTTAATTAGCATTTAATTTCTATCTAAAATGATGTCCAGTTTCATAGTAAAAGTCTTACCAGGTGGAAGACATTTTTGTTGCTCCTCCACAAATTGTTTCTCCTCAGGGCATTTGGACACCTTGATCTTAAATTGCCTTCCATCCCTGAAATAAAAAGAAATGTAAATACTTTTCACAAAGCAAAGTCAATAAAATATCGTACCATGCGCAAGTATAATATTTGGTGCAATCAAGAGGATGTTTCCTCAGCTTGTTGGGTTCTCCTCCTCTGCATCTGATGACAAAGTTTGGTGGGGGTTCTACAAGAAAATAAAATTTAAGAAAAAAAAACCCTTTTTTTAAGCGTTTTTTTACCAGTAGGTGGCTCTGTCGTTGTTGTGGGAGTGGTAGTAGTGGTAGGAGTGGTTGTTGTTGTTGTGGGAGTGGTCGTAGTTGTGGTGGTTGTCGTTGTTGTGGTCGTTGTTGTTGTAGGTTTCTTTGTCGTGGTGGTGGTTGTCGTTGTGGGTTCAGTGGTTGAGGAGACAAACATTTCCGTTGTTGAGGATTCGCTCACATAAGTTGGGCAAGTAGTCATTTGTGCCATGGTCATTGCCTCTGTTGTTTGTGGCATCCCCTCAGTGGTGGACTGACTAGTTGATGAGGAAGATTCCGTTGTCCCGGCTGGCTCCGCATCCGTTCCATTACCACCCATACATCTAGGCGTATTTCGGATCCATTCGGGATGATTACAGACATTAATTTCCTCATCAAACATTGTCCCGTCTGGGCAGTCGAAATGGAACTCTGTAAAATGCCTCTTGTCACCCTCATAGTCTACACACCGGTAAAACTTGGTGCAATCATCAGGATCCCCGAAATATCCCTCTTCAGTACAGTTGGAGGATGTAGAATTTGAGGATTCTGTCGTTCCTTGTTGATCCTGATCGCAAGGTTTTGATGGCTTCTCTTCCTCCTCTTGAGGGGCTGGTGGTGCCTCTTCTTGTTGACCTTGGTCTTGGCCATCTTGTCCATCTTGTCCTTGCTGATCTCCTTCCTGTCCATCTCCATTGTTGTCTCCGGCGTTGTCACCCTCGTTTGAATCTCCTCCATCAGATCCGTCTCCGCTACATTCTTTCCGGTTTACATCCCTGGGGTGGTTGCAAGTTGTCACTTCCGTATCCCAAATTGTTCCTATTAATTGAATAATTAAATATCTCTTCAATTGTAAAAAAATGCGAATATACCTGGTCCACAATCAAAGTCAAATCGGGTTAATTTGCCACCTTGGTCAACGCATCTGAAGAATTTCTTGCCTAAAAAATCAATTTATTAAAAATTCTGCATAACAAAAATATTTTGAGGAATTTATAGAATTTTTACAATCATTTTCATGAGGGTGGAATCCTTCCTCTTCACACCCGTTCCCATTTGAGGGTTTCTTTGTCGTTGAGGAAGAGCTGTTGTCGTTGTCTCCATCATCCTCAGGTTGTTGAGGCTGCTCCTCTGGCTCTTGAGGTTGTTCCTCCACTGGAGGTTGCTCATTATTTGAGTTTTGCTCCTCTTGAGCTGGCTTATCATTGTCACAAGGCTTTGCAGTTGTTGAGGATTGTTGATTGGGGGAATTTGAACCATCATCAATTTGATTCTCGGATTCTGGGGGTGGTTTCTGATCCTCATCTCCTCCAGTTTGGTCTTCTCCCTGATTATTATCATCTCCTCCTCCTTGGTTGTTGTCCTCGTCGTTTCCTCCGCCTCCGCTTCCATCGTTGGAACATTTATGTCCTCGTGGTAGAGCCCATGGGTGATTACAAGTTGTAACCTCTTCATCCCAGACAGTTCCTGGCCCGCAATCAAAGTCAAATCTTGTCATTTTTCCTCCTTGGTCGACGCACCTGAAAAATTTGGTGCAATCATCCTCATGGGGGTGGAATCCCTCGTCTCCGCATCCATTTCCGTTATTATTTGGTTTGTTATTGGGTTTCTGGGTAGGTTTTGGCTTGTTATTATTGTTGCCATTTCCATTTCCATTGTTGGAAGGCTTTTGAGTAGGTTTTTGAGTAGGTTTATTCATTGTATTTGATGGTTTATTTGTTGGTTTATTGTTGGAAGGCTTCTGAGTAGGTCGAGGTTTGCTTGTTGTCGGCCTGGGACGACTGGTGGTTGTCGTTGTTGTAGAACTCTGTTGTGGAGGCGGTTGATTATAGTCATTATCCTCGTCAATCTGATTCTCTGAATCTCCAGGTTGCCCTTCATCACCACCACCATCTCCTCCGTTTGAATCCGAGCAACGGTGTCCCTTGGGAAGTGCCCAAGGATGATTACAAGTTACCACCTCCTCATCCCAGACAGTTCCTGGACCACAGTCATAATCAAATCGGACCAATTTCCCTCCTTGATCAACACATCTGTAAAATTTAGTACAATCTGACTCATGGCCGTGGAATCCTTCTGATTCACATCCATTCCCGCTTCCTCCGGAATCCCCTCCTCCTCCGTTGTCATCCCCATTTCCATAATCATAATCCTGAGGTGCATTTGGCGACTGTGTTGTTGTGGATCGAGTTGGCCGCTGAGTAATTGGACGCTCCGTAGGCCTAGGTCTTTGGGTAGGCCTTTGCCCTCCAGTTTGACCACTCTGGACAGGTTTCTCTTCATCCTTGTCACAAGGTTTCTCTACCTCATTGTCTGACGATGATGGAGGAGCTTGTGTAGGCCTGGAAGTT
>JAAZTK010001459.1:0-13999 GCA_036507255.1 Megalothorax incertus
ACTAATTATGTGCTTTGAAAAAAGCCAAAAGAACCTTTGATAACCGTGCAAAGATGCAATGAGAACCTATTTAATATTTAAAAGCTTACAAGTAGATCTTCAATTGAATTTAAAATGCTCTGGAATGGATGAAGACTTTGAAGAACCCGGGGTTGATGGTTTTGGACCTCCAGATGACCTTCCTCGCCTTCCTCCAGAGCTAGAATTTGATCCTGAGCTATGTTCTGGACACCCTTGCTTGTGATTAAGGTAAGTCTCTTCCTGCCTGAAATAAACGCCACATTTGCAATGGAATTTTGGAGGAGCAGGACATTCATTTTTATTTTTCTGATGATATCGGAGCCAATTTCGATATTGGAATGTCTTTAAGCATGAATCACAACGGTATACTATTGGGAATTAAAAAATTATCGTTTAAAACTAAATCAAAATTAAATTAGAATAAGATTTACTACCTAGTGTGGCATCTGGTTCAGTTTTAATCAATCCTTTTGCAATAAGATCTGAAACCCCCGAAGGAGCAGGTTCCAATGAATGAGGCGGTGTAGAAGCTCGAGTTGGACCTGAATCACGCTCTGGTACGATATAAGCAGACTTTCCTATAAAAAAATAAAATACAATCATTTGCAAAAGTTAATTGGATTTTAAATTAGAATCATCTTACTTTTAACGACTTTGGACGCATTTGAAATGCTCCGATGAATCGGATTAGGCATCGGAGAAGCAGACAGTGGTAAAGAAGAGGCTCGTGGAGGCGCTGGAGGCAGTAGAGAATTAACCCCAGTTCTTTTAAATCCGTTGAAACTTGTAAATCCGGCCTGAGAACCACTTGGCTCCATCATAAGGGTCGGTGGAAGGCCCAAAGGTCGTGGAACTGGAGGAGAAGGCTGTGGGATTGGAGGAGAGAGTTGTGGTGGTTTTTCTGAAGGTGGTGGTGGAGCTAGCATGCGTCTTTTCAGGGGTGGAGGCCCTCCAGAGTTAGAATTGGACGTTCTAACCGAAATTTGAGGGTTATTTGGGTTATTTTTAAGCTTTGCAAGCGAAGAGATTGGATTCTGGATGATAGCAGCAGTCTTGATGGATGCTGAAAGCGGTTTTGAAGGTGGTGGAGGCACATAAAGGGCTCCAGATCCGGGCATAGGTGGAGGAGGAGGTGCTCCAGGGATAGAAACCACCTCTTTTTTCTCAAATCTTGGGTTTGGATGATTTTTGAGAGGTGGACTCTTTTTTGGGACAATGCTTGACTTCTTTGAAGGGCTATTGGAGCTTGAAGATTGAGCTACATTGTTTGTGGTAGGGATTTTATTGTCAAATGAAGAGAAACCTTTGATTTGGAGGGTTGTTGCGACTTGTAATAATTCTTCCAAATTCGATTGAGCTGTAATTGCTGATCCACGGTACATAAAGTTAACGAGAAGCTTTAGATCTTTATGGGATACATTCTGAAGGACGACGATTGGATGAGAGTTTGGTGTAGACTCGCCCAATTTCAGCAATTGCTGTTTTTAATTGAATTTAGATTGGTTAATGGTTTTTTCATTAAAAAATTAAAAACTTACAGCAAGGAATGGAGAACATGCAGAGATTATATACTTATGAGCTTTAATAAGCTGTCCATCGGCTAAAATGTAGTAAAAAATAATTAATTGACTAGTACATTTACTAATTAAAGAATTACGTGTGGCAAAAGTGCAGTCAAAACCAGACTCGTTAGCGTAGAGTTCCCGAAAATGATCCACGAGGTTCTCATGATGGGATGGCCACTGAATCTTTATCTTGCCACTCTTTTTGAGACTATCAGAGGATCCTCCAGTTGACGACATCTAAAAAAATATTAATAAAAATTAAAATCCAAGCATGGAGTGAAACTGAAAAATTGTAAAATATGAAGCTTTTAAAAATTACGCTATAAATTGGGCTAAAAATGTGCGGAAACGTTTATAGGGGGAATAACTTACGGCAAAGTTGACCCTGAAGAGCTGGCAAAGGTCAAGTCGATGGGGCGAGGTCAAATAAAGTGTTTTTTGGCAAAAAATTCGGAGAATTTAAAAAATGGTCAAAATTTTGAGGTTGCCAAATTTGAAATTCCGGGATTCGCGCTTTTTTCCCAAACTCACCTCAAATTCCTCAAAGTCGGGGGTAAATTGACCCAGGTCAAGTTGACCCTTGGTTGACCTTTGTTCGGCCTTAATTGACTAATTAACAATTAAGGACATGGTCATGATTTAATATAATAATTTAATAAAAATGATTGGATAGGCCTTAATAAATAAAGTTAAATATGAGATGAATGGAATGCAATTTAATTTTTGATCGCAAAATTGATTTTTTATTTTAAAAATTTAAAGTAAAAGAATTGACTGATAATTTTGATATTACTAAATTTAAACCAATTAATAAAGACATGCGACATCATAATTTAAATTCTAAACATGGACCCAGAATCTGGATACCAATATTTAATTATGAATCGAAAAATGGGCCATATTTTTCGAGGTATTTTTCCTGAAATTTTTCATCAAGTCGGTTAGATGCTTCCGAAGGGTTCTCCAGGTTCCTGAGGCAATCCCTGAAATTGATCATGTCCTCATGGGAGGATTCCAGGTCAGAAGATCGAGGGTTCATCGATAGAGAATCCCCATTACTTTTTTCCTCCGGTCTATCCAATAATTTATTGCATTACAAAATAATGTCAAACTTCAATTTATCTTACTTTTTCGGCGCTTTAGGGTCATATCCTGTGACATGGATGCTGAGCATTCGAAAGTGTTCAGGATTTGGAAGGAGAAACTTCTGGTAAGCACTTTTGAAACCCTCATTCGTCGACCCCTGGACATGGCTCTGGTAAAAGTTCGCCAGGAAGGCATCAATCCGCCCATCAATGAACTCGGAGCTGAATTTGGCAGTTGGGTAGATTATGGTGATGTTTATTCCAAAGGATCCAAAGTTTTCCTCGACAGAGAGGCCAACAGAATACCCCAATTGTTCCTTGGCCCTATTTCAGTGAAATTTTGAGATGAAAGTACAAGATTTTGAATTTCAGATCTAGCCCATACCGAAGTTGAATGTAGGCGTCTATGGACATTTGGCGTCCAATCATATGACAAGCGTCCCCGTCACTCCCAAAGCTATAAAAGTTAGTGGTGGTAGAATTTTGGTCGAGGAGGTTCCTCGAATGGACCCAGACATTGCTCACCCCAAGGGGAGCTCCTTAGAATGGTAGAGTTTCTTCTCAAGAGTCAGAGGGCTGAAGGGAATCATTTTGAGGAACTCCAAAATCTCGAGGGAGTGTCCTTTGGGGATGCAACCGAGGATTTCGCCTCCAATATGCATCCTCTCACGGAACCTTTGAACAAATCCCTTGAAAGCTTCAAATGTAAACCCTATTTGTGGTTTAAATTATAAATCAAACTAATTTTAGAGGTTTTTTTTGCTATGTCACCTTCGAGCTCTTGGACCAATTGAAGGGTACTCGTATAATCCTCAAGGAGGAATGTATTTTGAAGGTCACGAGCGAGTCTCGGTCCATCCAAAAGTATGTTGTTAGCCCTTGAAAGGGTCACCCTCCGGAGATCCTCAAATGCTCTTTCGGTGATGCTTTTCTCGACCCCTGTGAAGAGATCAATAGCTCTCGCCAATGCCTTTGAATTCAAAAGGTTTGGAGTGGACCCCTTAACAATTAGTACAAGAGCTCCGTAGCCTACCCCAAATTGGACATTATAAAAAGGGTCAAAGGTCACTGGGTCGGTGTCATTGAGGCTTGAGTTCAAGATGGCAACCCAAAGGGTCATTCCAGCTTCCGTGGCGGGCGTGGGTTGGGCGAGGATATCTGACGAAAATAAGATCTCGCATCTCGTGAGTGGTACCATCCCCCTCAGGCACTGTTTGCGATTTAATTAATTAATAAAAGGTCAAGGCCAATGAGTTTAAAGGGCCAAACTTACCCGGGAGCGGTAGACCCGAAGAAATATGCGACCAGGATCAGCCAAAATAAAATTCGCGGATGGCAATTCATAATTATCAGGGCATGTGATTACTCCTGATGATCCGTAGACCTCGGGGAGGTTGTAGATCAAAGGAGAAACTGTAGAAAATAGCTCGAGAGGAGTTGCAACCGATGAAAATGTCACATTATAAAATGGCTCGGTGTCAAGCGTTTCAGGAGGCATGTCAGTCATTGAAAAAGAGCGTGACATGAGAAGGATATTGGCCCTATCAAGCGTGAGGTGGCCAAGGGCTCTTCGTAAGGTGTCCAAATTGAGAACCTTGACAGTTTGATGATGGGAGATGAGCTCCTTTAAGGGCACCTCTTTCGAAGGGATTGGGTGAAGGGCGTAGCTCAATTCCCCAGCCTCTTCAGAGTCCAAACTTGTCTGGTTATAATGAAATAAGTCCATCTTGTACTGCCTCCACTTGCCAAAGAGTTCTATGACAGAATTTTGAGGTTGACTCATACTTTGCTCAATCCTTGACATGACTTGAGCCACCCTTGACACCACTTTCGGCCAATTTAGGAGTCCCATGGGAGTCATTCCTATATTAATTCCGAATACGACAAAGAATTCATTCTTCATGTAATGCCAATTGTTCACAGCACAAGACAGGTAAGTGATTAGACCATCAGACTTGAGACTCTTGACCAATCCACTACCTACATTGTCATAATTAATTTTTAAGATGGCACAAAATTGAAAAAATGACCTTTGGAATGGACTTGGAAAAGAATTGTCAGGAATTCCAAAGTCCTTCCTCCAAAATCCTTGCCAAATTCACCCGGGAGGGCCCATGTCAGGCTCATTTCTTCGTATTCATAAATTGGATTAAACCGGATGACTTTATTAAAGCTGGACATAGAATTAAAGGTCATCAAGGTCAAGTAATATAAGTTCAACATTTACCGCCCAGGAAATTCAAATGGCATCCCAGGACCCCATTTCTTTACAAGAATTTCCATTGGAGCGAGCTGACCTTTGACCTTGGCAGTTGGGATTCCGTTTAAATGTTCATTTGCAAAGGCAGCAATCTTTTCAATGGACCATGGAGCGACAATGACAGCTGCCATATTCTCGGCATAGTAGTTTTGAGCCTTGAATTCCCTGAGGGCCGTCACTAACCCGGATTTGCCCAATGTCGAGTCATTTCCGCATAAAAATTTTGCGTAGGGATGCCCGTCTTTTGAGAGATAGTTTAAAATTCTCCAAGCTCGGATCCAATCATTGTTTAACCGGAGGGTGTACTCAGCGTTAACGGAATTAACCTCCCTCCTAATAGCCTCCTCACCAAAGGTAGGACTTGTTATGAGGTCGCAGTAGTGGGCAGCACACCTGATAATATCCGTATCCGTATTATTTAAGGTTTCAATTTAAATTAAGATAAACACTTGTTGAATTTTTTCAGAGGAGTTTCAAGGATGTATGTGGTCTCTTCAAAAGCAGTCATTGCATTGACATCGGATTTTGATTGGTCATCAGAGTCTGAGCCATCATCGTCAATCTCCGCTTGGTACAATTCACGGAGGATGCCGTAAGGTTCTGGATAATTTGAAGAGGACCCAAGGAAGACAGCATGCTCGGTGAGGTGTGACATCCCTGGATAGCTATCTGGATCTAACATGTATCCAGAGCCCACGGAAATTGCAAGGATACCCATTGCATTCTTATCAACCTCGTGGTCCATCTTTGGAAACTTGGTCTCAGGTCCGCTTGGTACGGTCATGGGCTTCTTGGGAGCTTTATCAATGACAGGGCCTGTAGCATCGGGAGAATTCATTTCGAAATGAGCTCTGTTGAACTCCTCAATAACCCTGAAGGCCCCAGTGTCAATGTTGACATCACAGAACGAAATGACATCATTTCCATCATTAATCGTGGAGATGCACAGAACCTTGAGCCCATTGGCAAGCTCCACTAGTACATACTCCTTTTTGTCCAGAGGGGACTTTAGGATCTCCCCTTCGAATTTAAACACTTTATCCTCGTCGTCATCCCTAGGCCGCTTCCGGTCATCTCTGGAGTCACCCTTGTCCATGCTCAAGGATTTAATAATTTAATATACTGGGAATTTCGAGATTTGCGAATAAAGTCGAATTCCGGAAATATAGGAACTTTCTTAGGATCAAAATCCCAATGCATTGACATTTCCCTATAACAATTAATGGTACTTTAGCCAGTTACAGTGGCAGTACCACCCAGTGACAATAAATGTCTCCGGTGATTAATCTCGCCCATTGTCACCCTTAAAACCTCCGACGAGAACCGGAAATCCTGAAAAAAATCGGAAAGCTAGAAGAAAAATCATAAAATTGCAATGCATTGTACTAGCTAAATTTGGGGCTGGTTGAGACCTCCAGTTCCTCAAAAGCAAACTGTGTGAGGTGCTACCATCCTTAGGAGGAGCTGAGGAACTTTTCAAAAAATCCAACTTTCGGTTCGATTCAAGTTTATTCACCTTGCATTGTCATATTTGCCCGAATTAATTATTCCGGCTTCAAAAAATCAATTAATTAATTTCTCCAGCACATCTGGGGCCTACTACCACTCTGACCGCATTCTTGTCACCATCAGCAAGTTCATCACAGGTATCCTTTCAAGTTTAATCCATTTTTTAAGTTTTTTCTAAAAACCAATTTTTTTCCAGGTTTTTTTCCAAAAAATTCAAAGATGGAAAAAACAGCCAAACTCGGGGAGTATGGAGAGGGCAAGAAGCTTCTAGGGCTGATGGACACCAAGTTGGACAAGGAGCCAGAGCCTTCGACCAAGGAGAACTCAAAGATTGAAGGTGGTGGTTGAAGCATTGAAAAATTGTATAATTTTAATATTCTTTTATTTTGTAAAATCAGACAAAACAGAAATACCTCCGATGGTGGAGGAACAAAAGCATCCCTTACAAAATGAATGGAAATTTTGGTTCTTCGAGAATGTCAAGGACAAGTCTTGGGAGGAGAACCTTCGTGTTGTGTCACCCTTTAATACCGTCGAGGATTTTTGGTCTGTTTATAATCACATCAAAAGCGCATCTGAACTCCGAACCGGAAAGCTCCTACTTTGTATTCAAAGAACATTTAAAACCAATGTGGGAGGACAAGGGTAACTGTGAGGGTGGTCGACTTCTCATGAACTTTGAAAAGAAATACCGAAATAATCTGGATGAGCATTGGCTAGAAGTGGTGAGTATTTTTAGGGTCATATTTCATCAGATTTGTGTTTTTTGAATTTTTTAAAGCGTTCAAAATGTATTTTTTAATGTAATTAATGTTATTTTGTAATTTCTCCAGCTTTTATGCCTAATTGGGGAAGCATTTGATGATGATGGTGAGGATATTTGTGGAGCAGTGGTGGATGTACGTGGAAAGTTGGACAAAATCTCCATTTGGACATCAGACTGTAGGAATCGAGATAGGATTATGAATATAGGGTGAGTTAATTTAACTATTTTAATTTAATTAAATTGATTTATTTAAATTAATTAATTTGACAATTGTAGAAGGCAAATAAAGGCACGTCTGGGGCTGAGGGGAGAATTAGTGTATGAGAGTCATGTGGACACACAATCCAAAAGCTCATCCTCCGCCAAACACACGTATATAATTTAATTTTGGTCTAATTACCTAAATCAAATTGGCTACACAAAATATACAACACGTCTAATTATATTACTACTCCTCGTCTCCCGAATGAAACTGCTATTTAAGCTATATGGTTGAATGGACCCTTGAAAGTTAAAGTTAAAAAATGTAATAAGGGTATCCCAATTTAATAAATTATTATATTTAATTTAATTATCTAAAATATACACTTTCTACTGTCTATTCTTACGATAAGTTATATAAACTATTCTTTGTCTATTGTCAACTAGCTATAAGTAATTATCGTACCGTAATGAACGGTATTAATTTAATTATTATATAATTATTGTAATTTAAGGTAAATGGTCATTTATTTACATTTAAAAATATCAATACTCTACAAGTTAAAATAAATACATTTTTGATTACAAGCATTTAAAAATAAAATATCTTTTTGTCAAGTTGAAACTTTTTCATTTATTCAATTAAATTTTTAAGTAATTTAATAATTATAACATTTTGATTATACAATTTACAAGTACTCGAGTTAGCATTCGAATAATTTTTCGCATTAAAACATTAATTTAATTTAAGATACAAGTCCGATTTAACTTTTAAGTACCTATTAATTAATTAGATTTTAAAGGTATATTGGTAATTGTTCCCATTTTTATCCAGGTACATTTAAACATTCCAATTTCT
This sequence comes from Megalothorax incertus, assembly GCA_036507255.1. Classification (NCBI taxonomy): domain Eukaryota; kingdom Metazoa; phylum Arthropoda; class Collembola; order Neelipleona; family Neelidae; genus Megalothorax; species Megalothorax incertus. The sequence goes on from JAAZTK010001459.1 coordinate 8,267, forward strand.
TAAAATTACAATTTATTTTTAATAGTCTATTAAATAAGTCTAGAATTTATGACAAGGATAGTAGGGCCTTTAAGTTTAATAGCCTTCTAAATTGAATTACGCAAAGCTAAGGCTTAATTAATAGGTTAATTTCCTAATTAGGATTATAAAGGAAGATCATAAATACTTGGGTTAAATCATTAAAGGAATTTCCTATAATATTGCAATTAGGGAATGGAGGTTATAAAAGCTTGATTTAATTTTTAAAAGAAATTAGGTAGACAAAAAATGCAAAATAACGTAAAAATGCTATTTATAATTATATAAGAGTAATGAAATACTAAATTACAAAGTAGAATTGGATATATTCATAAAATTAAAGAATCATAGTTAGAATAGTTCAGGCCAGAAAGTAATTAATACTCATCAGGGCAATATGTATTTAGGAATGCGAATCAAAACAGTATGACATTATAGTTTATACAGTATTAGTCAGATATTACTAGTAATTAATTTATAATAGGTCAAAGTTCGAACTATTGTACAATTAGAAAGCTCATAATACTCTGCATTTTGCAGTTTAACATTAAATGAATTTAAAGCATTAATTATTGATTTAAAAGTATCTAAATTAACATATTCTGGCATACGACATAAATGCAATTACCTATATATATGTAATTACTCGAATCTTTAACACTTGATATACATATCTTCACCTAAAAGACCTTGAATGTCCAACATTTAATTTTATATTATAAATTCGCAATAAAATTCAGGTAAAAGCCTCTCCCTAATCAAGTTATTAATAATATTATTTCCTATGTAGTTTAACTTTTTACAAGGACTGGCAAGTAACATGAGATTCGTGGATTATTGGCTTACAAAATGAACAAAACATGCAATTCAAAATCAAATGCAAACACAAAAGTTAAAAACGTTCACAATATTATTAGGATCTATTTGATAATCAAATCTAATCTGATTCTGTACTAGTAAGTACCTCATACTAATTTGAGGGAATTTAAAATTAAAATTACAAATTACTGACTTCTTTTTCAAGACAAAGTTAATTCCTTACATTAATCCTAGAATATGACTATTAAATTACTAGCATTTTAAAACAGGCCTTAAATCTCAAATAGACACATATCCTATAGGTTCATTGTCATTTTAGGCATCCATTAGTAGTAGTATTTCTTTAGTACAAGAACTTGATCTCAAAATAGACATAGCATTTTAATCCTTTTGCTAAGTCGAGGCACCCTTCTTACCCATTTATTCTTTTTTAGATTACAATTGGCATTTACCACTCTTTCTTTGTTTTCCCACAAGTAACGCATCTCCCATGGGGTCACATTATGTGAATTTACCTATAGATTAAACACGCATTAGGGTTTAGGATCATCCAAATATAATTTACAAATCATACCATGTATTTTAGGCCGCAAAAATCATTTTTTGGTATGTGGAGATACGTGAAAAAAGAAGAATCCGTACGAATATATTTAGATTTGCCCGCAAGTAAGCCAGTGACGTAAATATCTTCAAGATGTAAAAGTGGAGTGGTCAAAGCATTGGCCAGGAGTTGAGGAATTATGTCTCCTTTGAGGACATAGCCTGTTCCAGATAGATAGCCTGGATATATTTTGTCTGGAAGTGGAAAAGTCGTATTTTAAGGCAAAAATTTACCATTATATAACGCAAAACGCTATAAAAATGAGCAAAAACATTAAAAATTAGGTCAAACTCACCTGGAAAAATGTATTTAGGCATGTAGAATTTATGCGTAGGGTCAACAAATGGTTTAGCACCGCAAATTAGACGACCACTGCGTAAAAAAATGATATTAGACCTTAAAAAATGGACTTTGAATGGTAAAACACAGTAAACTTACATTAATTTTGCAGAAGGTGAATCTGAGAGTACTTTATTAAGCCTCTCCACGTTAAAGAACATATCTTCGTCAGTTTTAAGAACATATTGTGGAAATGCGATGGAGGGATCAGTCCGAGAGTTAACTAAAACAGGTTAGATTGACCCATTCTGCGAAGAAATAAATGAAAATAAATTAGTTAGATCTTATAAATTGGCATAAATAAGGAATTAAGATTCTAAAATGTGATTTACAATGAAAAATATGCGTTTTATCATTTATGGGACTTACTAAGCATGGCCATTGACTTTAGAGTGAGATTATGATAAGTATCAATGAAATCCTCCACTAGAATATCTCCAAACGTATCAGACTCGGCTGCTACTTGGTCCTAAAACGATTTAAAATGGTTTAAATCAATTTATCTCAATTTATAAGCAATTTAAACTGATTTAATTCAAAGAATTTTTAAGAATTACCTCAATTTTAGTATTGTTTGACCTCCCTAGTACGAAGACAAGCTTCATCCCTCTCTCGCCGAGGTTCTCCTTTGATCCCCAAGTGGAACGGATGGCTCTCCTTGCATTAGAATTGTTTGGCGTTGATGCTACAAGGAATAAAACCCGAACTTCCGGTCCACAAAACAAGGAAGTTTCGTTTGTATCCCAATTAAATGAACCTTGAGGTTGTAGGATGAACGAAGAGACGCTAGTAGGATCAAGGTACTCTACTAAAGTAAGGGATTGATTAAAACCCCAGGTGGGGAGTTCGTGAGAGCGGATGTAAAGTTGATTAGTCGAAGATAGATGGTTTTCAGAGATCAGAGAGACGAGAAAAAAGAAGGAGAATGCGACCAGACCGGAAATGAATAGGGTTGTTGATGGTTTACAGAGTCGAGGTGGCCCTCGAACCACGGTAAGGCCCGTGGCAGCCCTCAGTGCAGTCTTCATGCCCAATTTCTTTCTGGGGAAATGTACTTCGGAGAAAAGTTCTTCTTCAGAGTCAGCATCTTGGCTGGATATTTCCTTCATGGATTCTTTTGATGGTAATGACAGTCATTGAGTAACTAGAATGGGTACAGTGGTAAATATAGTGGTAGGTGACTTCAGGCAGACATTCTTCCAGTTCTTGGTAAATCTGCAATTCAAATTCAAATTAAATTTAATGCAGAAATTGCCAAAAATAGGACAAAAATAGGGTAAAAACAATTTCAAAAGACACTAGAGCATTACCTGTGTCAGTCTCAGTTAATTCCTCAGCGTCTCCACTTTTGGTGACAATGAAATGAAATTAATTAAAAGGAGTTCCTGGAAGTTTCAAGTAAAAAATTGTTGTTCAAACTTTTTGTGCTAAAATAGTATAGTTGTGTGACCTACCTTTATTGTGGTGATTCCATTGCTTAATTGTGCTTAATTTGACGATGGTGAGGGTCCTCCAGGTGTTGAGGGTGCTCCAAACTGGAGGAATTAATTAATAATTGAATTAATTAATTATTTCCTTAGATTTGTTGCGAAATTCCCTCATTTGAATACAATAGACCTATACTGTATAGCAGTCTATAGGCTGATCCCAGATTTAATTTTAAATTGATTTTTATTGATTTTATTTTTGGGGCCCTCGAATCTCGTCAATTTTAATTAATTTTGGATGTCAACAACCCCTTAATTGACTCCAATGATCTCATTTTAATTAAATTTATGAAATTGGCCAGTGACACACTTTTATTTACCTCATTTTGACCTCCAAATCAATTTTTATCATGTTTTATATTGGACCGATTTTTATGAAAAGTTGTATTGTTTTCAAGTGTTTAATTAGCGTTAATTGATGGTGGAACGTGTTGTTGGAGTTGTTGACATTTTGATAATTAACATGGGCCTAATTAGGGTGTGTTGAGCCTTTGAGAATTCAAATATTAATTAATTCGGATTTCGGAGACTACCCTAATCCTGGATCTGCCAAGTCTTTGAGGACGATCTTTTCTGGACACTGCACTGCCATTTGGACATCGTCTGGCTCTTGAGGTCATTGGTCCACCAGAGGGGTCAGCAAAACATTAGTCATTAATTCGGTGGTGCCGACAGAGTCTGGAAGGTGCAGGAGGAAGGTAAATTAATTTTTTAATATCATTAAATTGTTTTTGTTTTTTAATTTAATTTTTTCATTTTTAATTAGTTTTTTGTTGAGTTCCGGTTCAGAAATTGATTACAAAATGATAAATAATGTGAGTAATACACCTCTGTCCAGTCATAGTCATTCAAAAGTGATTAGGATGGTTATTTAAGTAGTATTAAAGTAGCTTATCTAGATAAGATTGTTAAATTGTTTTAGAAAGATCAGCACAATTAGTCACCCAAAAATACCTATGCTATTAGGGGGGAAATAGTGCTTATTTAACTTGAAAGTTTAATTCCTACGGATTAATATATCGTGGTACAGTTTACTCTAATTACATGAGCAGGATAGGTAAGCTCATTGTGAGGATTACATGTAAAACTTGCGTATGATTCATCCAGTCTACCAATGCAATGGCAATGCGTTGAGACTTTAATAAAAATTCAGACGTTTTATCGATATAATAATGCGAGGCGAGATTTCCCTCAATTACATGCTAATTATTCAATGACATTCCTAATTGAATAGAGTACTGAATAGAAATAGACTTATGAATAGAGTAGACTCTCGAGTGCATGGAAATCCTGACACATTTTAAAGTTTAATTGTGTACGATAGCCCAAGGGGAATGTAAATTTAAATCAGGAAGGTTATTATACGTGCGATACAGGTTTTACATATCAATTTTGGGGTTAAGCATGTGCGATAGATAAAATGTTTTTTAAATATTCACTTTTTTGAATTTTTCCTCATTCCCATCTACTTTTTCCTACCATCTTAAGTTCTTAACCAAATTGAATTAAAATAAATTAATTTAAATTATTTTTGTGTGTTTTTCAGATGTCTGAATTAAATGTGAGATTAAAAAATGCAATAGCGGATTTCTCTATACTTGCTTCAGGTAAGAACTAGTTCCTCTACTCTCCCCAATTCCCTTTTAATTTATTGTATGTATTAAATATTTACGCATTCAAAGTGTAATTTAAAAATTAACATTTATCTTTAAAAAATCAGATAATTAATTATGATCAAAAAGTAAAAGTACAAAGATCTAATTATGAATAAACTACCCGTATATTATTAAATTGCAGTAGGTATATGTATTCTAATCCTTGAGAGGGGAGTGAACCCGACTCGGAGGGGGTTCTTTTGTGACGACGAGTCAATCAGGTCAATTTTAACAATATCCAGTCAATGTCAATCCAAGGGATGTCATGTGCTGATGGATTCTTTGATATAATGCAGATACCCAAAGTTGAAACCGATGCTCAATTCAAAAATTATCGCCTCAATTTGCATTACCATTTCTTTCATTACGGTATTTGGAAACCCCCTAAAGTCCTAAACCCAAGCTATATTACATTTAAAACCCTTGAAAAAGCTTAAATTTTAATTTTTTATGCACAATTTTACATTTTATTTAATCTACATAGCTTAGATTTATTTCAGTTCCACCCCAGGAATGTCTTTAAAAAGCTTGTCCCTATGATCCTATCCTTGCACAATTGCACACCTCTCCACATTGCTCCAAAATGTTAAAATTCCCCATTTAAAGTGACTAATTTATGAAATTAGGCAGGTGAAAAAGATAGGTTTAATTAATTTGAATTTAATTTAATTTTGAATGCATTTAATTTAAAAATTCCATTTATTTTTGATTTCCTTTGGACTTTTAAAGGTGGGATAATTCTGCTAATATTATTCACGGGCGTCACCCCGACCCGGAGGGGTTTCTTTTGTGACGATGATACGATTAAATACCC
>JAAZTK010001460.1:0-13994 GCA_036507255.1 Megalothorax incertus
GACCACTTTTACCGCACATCAATTGGATGAGCTGGAGAAGGCGTTCGAGAGGACACAATACCCGGATATTTACACCCGGGAGGAGCTGGCACAAAGGACGAAACTTACAGAGGCCCGAATTCAGGTGAGATATTACAAATTATCTATTAAACCTCATTAATATACGGATATATGTTCAATAAAACCTATACTGTAGTACTACAATAAATACATCGTCGTTCCTAATAATAGATATTAAGTATTTTGGTCGAGTACTATACATACGATAATTTGCAAATACGATACATATAAAGCTTGTACTAATAAGTACATATCTGATTCCGTACTGCGATAAAAGTAGTAGTAGTAAATAGAGCTCAAGTACCATATATCTTACATTAGTTACATACAATATACTACTTGTATTGTAGTATCCGTATATGGTATATATTTGTCTCCTTCATACAATTATTCAGCATTTTTCCGCTGAACTTTACTTTTTTGAAGGCCACATAAAGGATCTGTTTGCTCTCTTATCCATGCTTGTATGGAGCTATTAGACTTTCAAGTGTGAAATTGACTAATCTATATTATTTAAATTGCTTCCTCATTTAACTCTTTATTTATTACACATAGGTTTGGTTCTCTAACCGAAGAGCCCGTCTCCGGAAACAGATTTCCTCTGGGGGAAGTAGTTCCAGTTATGGAGCAAGTGTTGGGATGGCCCTATACCCGACGGCTTCCGGGGGCGGTGGTGGTAACCACCCTCCACCTTCCTACAACTTTGAGTCTAATTTTGGGACTGTCCATCAAAGTATGGGCCAAGGTAAGTGGATAAATAAGCTTCTAATTCTCGAATTCTGAAAAGGGGGGCAAAGGGGTGGAGGGAGGAGGAGGACTTTTTTTAAAAAATTCTGTCGACACCTTTTTTTTACACTTTCCCTCATTTGTCCTCTCTGGTTGAGCTCCTCTCCTTTCTACTCCCTCCTGTACTATACTTGCCTCGAATTTTTTTCGTAACACCCCAGCCTTGCAAATGCAATTTGAAATCAATCCCCATCCGTTCTCATTTCAATCCTCGAGCGATTGCAAGCACTTTTGTGTGTGAGTCGAAAGATATATGTAAGGATCCCTCATAATATGATAGATACCTAGCTGCTACGAGTAGGTAAAGTCAAACTTGAATTTTTAGACGGAAAAAAAGGGACTAAGAACGGTTTAAGACTCTTTTTACCTCCTTGAGAGCGAGAGAGCTTCAGGCTTCACTTACCCCAAGACCAATCCTCCGACCCATCAAAAGTCTAAAATAAATACTTTTAGAGAGTGCGTGTGCAAAAAAAAATAATGTATAACCCCAAATTTAGATAGCGATGATGAAAGCTCTTTTTTAAACTCTTTATATTAGTAGGTACATAATACTAGTATATATATATATTTATTTATTTATTTCCAACCATCATTTTTGCCATTTTTAATAAAAATTTGGAGCCTTTGTCACTCGATCTTTTGTGTAAAAGCCAACAATTCAGAAATGTGCTTTTACAATATATCCCAATGTCCCAATGTCCGGATTTCATGCTATATATAGACTTAAGATTGTCCCAAATGGTGTGTATATTCCTCTAAATTTCTAAAAGCATGTACCATTTTTTTTTTAATAATTTAGGAGAAACCACTGCCAATAACATTGGGAATGTTGGGGAGAATGGATTCTACTCAAATTCAGTTCACCATCATCTACTCCACTCGGATAACCTCCATCCTATGGGTCAAGTGAATTCTGGTGGTGGATCTCTGTCATCTTCAGGTTCGGTTCCTTCCCCTCCGGTTGGTAGTACCCTTCAACAGCCTCCTCATAGTAGTAGCGAAGGACCCCGCCTTACAAGTCCTCCACTTCCAAGTTCAGCACCGTTGTTGGGTCACTCCTACGCGCCTCCTCCGCCATCAGGGTTGCTTCCACCACAGGTGAGCCACGATTCGGGGAATTCCCAGTGTCTATATTTAAGAATTTAAACTGTTTAAAAAACATGGACATGAATTTCTCCTGAGGAGGAGGAGGAGGAGGAATTCCATTTCCAATTCATTTATTCATGGTCTGGAATGAAGCTTCAAACCTAAGCTAAATACAATATAATAGTATGTAGTAGCTAGTACACATCATGTCATTGATTAAAGACAATGGACAACGTCTCCCCATTGACTCCTCTTCCCGAGACTCTTTATATTTGAGACACGGAGACCCCAGTGGGGGGGTTTCCACTTTTTGTTTTGGGGTGGGGAATTGTTTTGGAACCTTATGTGATTTCCTGGAAATCTCTTTTTTTTCATCCTTAGATTGGAAATGGTTCTTCTCCTAGCTCTTACGGCTCCTCAACCGGCCTACAACCCTTTGAGGACAGTTGGGGCTCCCTTAGGTCAAACATTTCAGGCCTAACCTCGACCTCCTCCTATCCACCTCAACCTACAATCATGGCCACTCCACGTCATCAACATTTTTACGGCTGGTATTGAATTTCTTAATTATATGTAAATGATGTATATTTATTATGAGCATTTTTTTTTACACAAAATCCAAAGTTAAATGCATTTCTATATCCGGTTATAAATTTAATTTCAATATTTAATAAGGTATCTTTTATAATACTATCAAATTATATTTACCAAAATGTCTTCCAATATAAAATCAGTTAATATTCATAAAGTGATACTCAACTTAAATTATATTAAAGAACTACATTAGGATAAGTATACTTATGTATATCGAATGTTTACGAAACTTTTTGTAGATATTACGAGTAGTAGGATCCGTTTAAGTATTATATATAGTGTTTTTTTAAAAAAAGTGTGTCCAAATTATAGGCCTTTTAGGTTATAAAGTTAATAGTATTTTGCCGTATTTTGTAAATAAGATCCATATCAAACTACACTGAGAGAATATGCAAGATCTGATAATTAGATTTTGTTTCCGTTATCAATTCCCCTCAAAGAATTTGCATTTTGCACAATGAATTATTATTGTATCGTAATACAGATAGTATTGTACTTTGTATTAGTCTATTAGACATTTTGATAAAATTGTAATAGTACTACTACATATTTAGAATAAATCCGATCATATTCAAGATACATTTTAAACTCCCTTATTTATCTTTTATTCTATTCTGTTATCTTTTGCAATAAAAATTATAATTCATTATTATTGAATAATTTATATACAAGTATCGTATATTGGTACTACAAGTATTACTACGTAGTATTAGGTAGTAATTATCTATATATTGTTCTAATACTGATCAGTTATGGTTAAAATATTGGATATTCGATCAAAATCAAAGAGTTTTCTTGTCAATTCAGCTTAAAAAGCGAATAAATGCGAATAAAATGAGACCAAATACAGATATATAAAGGCTTATATATGCATAAATAAAATTACCATTTATTTTATGTATTGTATATATGAATATTCACATGATGCTATCCATATTTCAAGGTGAGTATTATTTTTTCTAAATTGAGGCTATAATTTATACTGTAGTAGTAATATTACTACCTATACATATTCCAGTGCGGTGGTAATATTTTGCGGTTTTTCCCATTCTGAACCGAGCTTTTTCAAAGTTTTTAAAGAATCTAATTGACTACATATGAGTTTTTAGCAGAATAAAATGTCCATAATGAGGTGATCGGTGGTTTTAAGAAAGCATTGTACCTTTTTTCATATGGTACGTCGTACTATTTCATATATGCGTAACGCCGTAATAGTATTGTGCTACAAGATATGTCAAAAAACAGAATTGAGGGAATTCGGTCCAAGAAAGGCCGTCTCCACTGTGGTTTTTAATGGGATTTGACTCGAGGCGAAACTAGCTACCGTATTCCGTACCCAATATCCTTGCTTAAGGGTATAGAGTCGACTCTAGTGTAAAACAATTGCCGGGTTTTGTCAGGCGTGTCAAATCCCTTCATCCTCTCCCCTCGATCCATCCCAACTTAATAGTGTTCTCTCGACTCTCTTCTTTAGATATTTTTTAAGAGGGGGGAATTAAGGAGCAAATTTTGGAGGAGAAAAAAAGACTGGATGCATTGTTATTTTTATATGTAAGAACCTAAGTAGTTCCTTTTTAATTTTTCCAGAAAAATCGAATCAAATGCTCTCAGTCGCAGTCCCACACCTGTTGTGCCTACTATGATACCCTTAAAGAAAGGCATTAAGTTCATAATGCCATACCGCTTCCCTCCGCATCATTTTTCAATTTACTTTTTAATTAAAAACCCACAACACACTGATCTTCTTTCCCCCCACGCTAATAGATTGGGTAAATAAGTAAGTATACTAGCTTAAAGTTTGCATTTTTTTAAAAATTTTATATTTTAATAATAATGGGTTTAACTGTAGTTTAACGAGCTTTCTTTAAAATATCATTTTTATTCTATTCTTAGGACGAATTATTAGCTTTAAAGGAAAAAGTTTAAATTAGAATTTGAGAGCCATGACGGAGCTTTAATGAGGCTGATGCTAATGCCGTTTGAGTTTGACCGACCTTTTGGTTTACAATTCACTGGAATGGGATTGACATTCTCTACTGCGAACACCCTCCTCTTCGCATACAACTTTGATAAAATATCTGTATGTTCAGCAGTCAATAATATTCGAAAGTAAATGCCAAACATATTTACTACCAAGGATGGCTATTGTCCGGATAATAGGAAAAAACATATCCACCTGGATATTCACTGGATATTGGATATCAAATGGATAGGCTGAAAATGGATAGGTTTGGTCAGAAATTAGGCCAATTTTTGCAATTAATTTGAAAACTGATTTTAAAAACTTAAAAATGATTGGATATTGTATATTTAATGTATATAAATGGATATGAATCAATTAAAAACAATTTTAGATGCTACAATTTTTCGGAAATAGAGTTTAAAAGTCAATTAAAATTAAACCTATCCACCTATCAATTTGGATAGGCAAAAAACATATCCGGATATCCGGATATCCACTGGATAGGACTTATCCACTGGATACCAACCTTGATATTTACATTTTTATATTTAAAGTACATCCTGATTAAATATTCATAATGAAATTGTGCTTCAAAGGGCAAATATATCAGAGATTTTAAACTCAAATACAAATCCCGAAACATCTTGTGAGGATATTTTGAAAATATACATTGCATTTTAATATTTTCATGAAAAATATGTAGTATTTGACTATTTTGATCTCATATAATCTCAGGAATATTCTTAAACTTTTCAAGGAGAGTCAAAAGAGCGAGTACGGGGACCAGCTTGCAGCTCTTAAATCAAATGTGATCTTTGGAGCATTAATAAAAGTGCAATATTTCATTCAAGTTTAAGGGATGGGTAGACCGTAGAGATCCAGTTCTTCAGAATCTTCTCCGCCTAAAGAGTTTCAAAGTCTGGATGCGTTTTTAATAATGGCTTATATCAGTACCTACTAGGTACAGATATATTCTACATAGATATTCCGGCTACATGATTTTATATACTATATATTCTAAAGGTAATTGGATGAGAAACTCTCAAAAATTTAAGATCCTAGCTCTTACTTCTATCCTACCTACTGCATATACATTGCCTATAGCTTCAAATATCTATTTTTTTACTCTCTCTCTCAGGCTCTCAGAGATTCGCATAAGGAAATCCAAATGAGTTCCAAATTCCATCAAAGCGTGAAGTCGGCATTAATCTAATGCAAGTCCCTCCCTTTTTCCCAGTGCAGCCCCAGCTTAAAGCTCTGTAGGCGTTTACGAAATTACGATATCCCAAACACGCAACACTTTTAAACTTATTCTTCCAATGCAATCCAATGCAATGCAATTTAATAATATAAAATTTTAATTTAAAAATCTCAGGGAAAAATTCCTAAACATTCCTATAATGTTTCTGATCAAAAGTTGGGAGCATTCAAAATATTTCCTATAAGTTATAGTGTTTATTATTAATCAAGGATGGCTATTATCCGGATAATAGCAAAAAAACATATCCACCTGAACTATCCACTGGATAGTGGATATCCAGTGGATAGGTTGAAAATGGATAGGTTTGGTCAGAAATTAGGCTAATTTTTGCAATTATTTTTTTTTAACTGATTTTAAGAACTTAAAAATGGTTGGATATTGTACATTAACTGCATATAAATTGATATGAATCAATTTAAAACAATTTTAGATGTTACAATTTCTCGGAAATTGAGTTTTAAAGTTAATTAAAATTAAACATATCCACCTATCCATTTGGATAAGCAAACAACATATCCAAAAATCCGGATATCCACTGGATAGGACTTATCCACTGGATACCAACCTTGTTATTAATCAATATATAGGAGTGGAAATAAGCTAGGATCAATTTAAAGTTGATTTAATTGAAAAGGGGTGGTTTAAAAGTTCAAATATGACAGATGTAATTTGTTGGAAATTAATTAAATGGATTTTTGATGAATGGGTGGATTGGTGCGAGGATATATCAGTATATGTACACAGCACGTGTATTTATTACATCGTAATTGAAACCCTTGATTGTTTGAGCCTCTGAGGGCTCCTCTTGAGGTTCAGGTGAGAGTAAAATAGGGATTTATGAGTAGTTTCATTTGTAACTGATCCTGAGTAGGATAGGGGCCAGAAAAGGTTTTAAGTGAGCAAAGTGACATTTCCGGAAGGATAAACGATGTCTGATTTATGACCCTTTTATGGACTTGTGTATATTATAGGTCCGAAAGACCATTGAGCACCCTTTCCCACCATCTGTTTTGTTCGGAACCTTGCTAATTAATTAATTATATGAACTGTAGGTATTGTACTCATACTATTGTGCTATGATACTTAGTTGGTCAATGATTAAATACCCCCCCGTATAAATCCCAAATTCACCGCTCAGCTGCATTTTTGCGTGGATTCAGCATGCCCATTAGCATGATTTTTGTGTGTCGACTCGGTTTAATTACCCACACACCTTTTTACATGTCAATTACTCCCAAGCCCATACAAATCCGTTGCAATCACAATTTGTACGCTAACCCGGTCGGTGTCTTCACCCTTTCAATTCATACCTGATTGTAATATACTAGCACCTTTATACTCATGAGTACGGCCGTTGATTAACGCACATCTTTTAAATTTAAATTATTATCTTTGAAGCATCGGGCTATGATATATGTACAGAAATTTTTATTTTAAGTTCATAAAGGAATTATCGTAGGTAAATTGAGTATATTAAGCCCAATAGGATTAAAGGTACTACCATACCTTTAAGGGACATTGGATTCAGGGTATTTTTAAGGAGCCTTCGTGAGCATTGTCACCCGGTGAGTCCCCCCACGGAGCCATCCCAAAACAAGTCTGCTGAGAATTTTTAGAGAGTGAAAGGACCATCAACATCCCTCGTAATCCAAATTTAATAATGGCAATCATATATATAATTCAAACCCAATTCAACGGCGACAACAATAAACTACTTCAGTCACCCCGTTGTCGTTATCCGTATTACTATTTTTAAATTTTAATATGTTTTATATTACATGTATCAATACTACTCAAGTATATCTGTAATTCGAAAATTTATCTCAAGTATTTTATAAAATATAATAATGCGCATATATTGCATATTTATATTATAATTATATGATTATATAATAATGATCCTCTATTTTTGGAGCATATTTTTGAATTAATAGTAAGTTTAGTACATTTAGAATATATCGAATATATCAATATACAGATATTATAATGAGTTTAAAGTAAAATTATATTTTAAAGTAAAAATAACGCCGCTTTGAGCAAATAAACCTCGACGGGATCCGCTTTCAAAATATGATTATGAACCGGTTTTTATCAAAATCAAACTATTGTAATATATTATACGAGTACTCGTACATATACGCTACCCTTTAGACTCGAGATATTGTTGTAATATATTCTGATATAAAGATTTAGTTAACCTGAAATTATGAAATATATGCTGCTTATACTTGATAGTAGTTCTGCCAGATACCTACAAATGTTAGACCCTATTGCAGACGACCCGGCGGTACCTGGTTTTTTTTTCATTTTTTACTCATGAGTCTATAAATACAGATAGCTGATAGTTGTAGGCTTTCATATTCCGAGTGTTTTACATCACGAGAAGCATGTAAAAAACGGGGGGTTGGCCTGAACCAGTCAAATATCTAAACTGCTCCGAATAAACACACTCTAGTAGTAGGGATAAAAGAGCAAAAATATCAAAATGAATAATTTGTAAATCTTGAACATTAATCTGATGTATACCTACTAGCTGATATCAATGTATAAGGTGAAGAGATAAAGTCTATTTATTCGAGTCTGTCCGTCTGTCGAAAGTCACGTCAGGGGGAGATAAGCATGTTAAGATGATAGAAAGCCTTTGGCGGTTTAATCCCGACTACTCGAATCTAAAAAAGACACTACTTATATATAAAAGAGTAACTGGGCTAGGTTCTCCTCCTCCTCCTCCGCCTCCGCCTTCTCCTCCTCCTCCTCCATCTCCTTACAAGCTTCAAAATTGAGGGAATTATTATTTCCCGAATATCCTATCTGTAGAGTATGATGAGAACTTGGAAATGCCTAGATCATGCGGATCTAATGAGTCTTCCCCAAGAATCAAAATGAAGAAAAAACATTATTATAATGACCCCAACACCACATTGATTACGGATAATTACTTGGAGTAGACGCGAAGGGATAGGATTTAATGATATTTTTTCGGGGAAAAAAATTAATACAATCACAAATAAAACTACTCTAGGATGCAAAGAGTGGACAATAATTATGGAGGAATCTTTTGATTGCATAATTAGTCCGTGGAAAACCTTAATTTAAACCCCATAACTTTTTTAAAGCTTTAATAATAAGATCTAGCTATTTTTAAAAATAATAAAAAACATAATATTTAAAATATCATTGCTTCATTTAATTATCAATGCTCTATGTATTACTAAATTGGCATTTTCCACTTTTAGAAATTCCCAAATCTTTATAAAATCTTTTTGGGTGGCCCCAAAGGCCAAAACACACTGCTTAGAATTTAGAAATGAATAATCCCTATTTAAAAGAGTAAAATTCGGGTGTTCTTTCAGGGGAAGAATTATCCTTATTTTTACAGAAATTCTAAGACCGGGATTCTCCCTTGAAATGTACGATACTTATATATTAAAGTACCCTTATTTGCTCCCTAAATCTTATCTCGAATCATCCTATTGTTCAATAGGTTGAGTGGGGGACCACACAGGGCTCGGGAGTTTCAGTAGGAGATTCCCCTTCGGTTGGATGACCAAAAGAATTCATAGGACTCTTGGAATAAAATAGAAATTCAAGATTTGAGACACCCCCAATGCATGTATGATAATTAGTTTGGTTGACCTCTCGACCTTACACCCTGACCTCTCCATTTCCCCTGAATCTTTTACGAGCAAACAATGGTTTTTCCCCCCGACTTCTAACTTTTAAGTACTCCCTCCTCATTTCCGTTGGACTTGGACTTGGCAGACTGCTTGCCGACTTTTCCCCCGATTTTAC
Organism: Megalothorax incertus; assembly: GCA_036507255.1. Taxonomy (NCBI): domain Eukaryota; kingdom Metazoa; phylum Arthropoda; class Collembola; order Neelipleona; family Neelidae; genus Megalothorax; species Megalothorax incertus. The sequence goes on from JAAZTK010001460.1 coordinate 9,543, forward strand.
GAGAGTTTAAACGAGCCCTGATAATAATGGTAATTCAAAGGAGGGGAGAAAACACGTGTCTAAGCCCAAAATGAGCCAGAATATTTTTCTCGAGACTTTAAAGCTTGTTTGTCGGGCATATTTTTTCTCCGAGGCTTGGGAGCTGGATCTCCTCCCTCTCAGAGCTACAAACAATAATTCAAACTCACTCTCCGGTCATGTAATGCATGTGTACACAAGATCACATTACACTGAATAACTTGAGGCCGAGCAATAAAAAAATTATGGCTTTTTGCTTCTGCCGAAAAATATTCAAGTCTCGACTCGAGAAGATTTGGAAAAAGTTTCTGAATTTTTGCAAAGCTGAGATTGAGGAATAGTACACAGTTACACCTGTTCCCCATTCAATTTGCATATAAGATGGCAGGGTTGAGCTCATAGATTGTCAATTCATTTCGAATCCTTTAGACTTTTAGTTCTGAAAAAGGGCCAGAGTGCATTGACCTATGAGAAATCTTTAAAAATCCGAGCAATCTGCTACCCATACGTCAAATGATGAATAGAGGATGAAAAAGTTGAGGCGCAAGAGCCGTGTAATCATTCCCTTCCTTCCTCCCTTCCTTTTAAAAGCATGTATGTAAATAGAACCCCTTTGTCCTTGTTTGATCTTTAAAGATTCCAAGTGTAATTAGTAGTACATAGTATGATATGTAATCCCAATTAGTATCTCAAGTTCTTGTAGTAGATACATCGTGTGTAATACTCCAAGTACACACACAATATCCAAGCTTTATATTAGATATGTACATAAAAGAGTTTGACAAACTGTAAATTAATTAGAGAAAGGATACATTTAAATCATATCTTGAGCACGGGCCCATAAATTGGGTTTCCTCCCAAATTAAGCCAAGCTAGGCTCAAATTCTTTGATTCTTTAACTTGGATGCATTTCCCAAAGGGCATATGCTGAACAAACGAGCAATTAAATGGCTGGCTGAGGAGACGAGCTCATTAGGGTTTGCCCAATTTCATGCCGATCCGAAATTCCGCCACTCGGCAATCAAAAGGACCGACGGCACGCCGCCGCCACAATGCACACCCTTGTTAAAATACTAATAATATCCGAATGCCTCGAGTCCCGACTTTTGCGAAAAACCGGGAGAAAAGCCAAACTCTCCCAGAGTTTCAGCTAGATCAATATAAGAAGTCCATCCGGAGGAGGAGGAGACAAAAGCTCCACTAATTGGCCCTTTTGTTCTTTGAAATCTACCAGTCTGCAAATAGCTACCCGAAATACAGAACAATTTCTGCCCACAAAATGAATGATCAGAGTTTACGATGAACTTGTAAATGCCATGAAAAAATTCTGTACTCATTATAATTTCTTTAAGCAAATTGGGAGCACTCTTCGACTTGCTTTTTTTCGCCTTAGCTTAGAGAATTGTCATTACTTGACGTATTATATCCAAATATTTTTTTAAAAATGTAATAACAAGCTTTTGGATATGTCTAAGATTCAATTTGCATTATTTCCGAGTTGCCGGCCACAACACCTTGAAATTACCCAGAAAAATGTAAAAAATGATATTGATTAATACAGATAATTAGAGTTTGATACACTGATTGGGTTTAATTAAGGGGTAGCTCATAGGGTGTGGGGGTAGGAACGTACTACAAATACACTGATGGCAATAAAAGGGGGTACACCGAATTAGGATTTCACGAGTAGAGTAGCCTAATCCCCCTCCATATAAAATCCATAAAATCTCCATTTCTGTGCCCTGTCCAACCCAGATTTCCAGCCCAATCGAATAAAATTGAAAGGCCATGGCTTTGTATATACTCTTAGGATTAGTTGTAAAGGAACACCCCGTAAAACCGTCGCACTCGCCGCCACCTTCACCACCGGCTAATTGATTCTCAAATCATGTTTATTACGGGTTAAGGACTGTGCCGAATCCCAATTGCACAAACTGTCCCTTTCTTCCAAATGAATTAATCATCCTTATATACTGTACTATACAAAGTACAGTATATATAGCTACATATACCTATGTATCACACAATCTTAAAGGGTCTACCTACCTAGACTTGTTGTACTTTTTTGTAATATTAGTATTTTACATATATACTTATCAAGATCAGTATGCAATATACTTATAGTATGTATTACAATAATAAGATGCAGCTGCTTTATTTTTTCACACCCATTGTTATTTAGCAAATGCCTCCCTTTCCAATGTATTTTTACATATGGAATTGAGCTTGAATTTTTCCAATTGTTAAATTGTTGCTTCGTCGGCATCTCCCCTTAATAGTACAATATCTTGTACTAGGTACGATATATACCAATAGTATATCGTTCTATTAGATATAATATGTTGTACCTCCAGATTCCATACCCCTTAAAAATATAATACATATACAGATATCTAAGAAAAAAGGTGTTTTAATTGAACAGTCTGTTTGTAATTGCACCTGAGCTATCCTTGGGTAGTAGTATCTAGTATGTTGAAAAAAAGTAGAGTAGGATCATTCGATGGGAAGATGAGAGAAGGTGAGAATGGGATTTTTTTAAGAATGGTCTCTCGATCCATTCTCTCTCGAGTCGGCATTTAAAATGCTACTTTTGGGATACTGCAAGCTATTCTTCTACCTAGTACCAAGTAATGAGTAAACTTGAGATCCGACAAGTCATCCTCCTGACACAGAAACGAAGGAGGTGGATTTCGAAGCGTCCTCGGAGGAACTTTGTATCTAAAAATTCCAAAGGAGTGCAGGGAAGCGCTTTTAGTCGGATCCATTCATCGGATCGATCTCACAACAAATAAATCAAATAATTCCTATATACAAGCATTTTGTAAGTTGTATATATTAGATCAACTTTCAAGAGTCATTGAGAAATACTCTCATACTAGATTACCTATATTAGTAATGTGGAATTTGTAGGTACCATTCATCCAGTCCAGTCACCAGGAGTGGGTGCAATTGCATTTTGATATGAAAGGGGGAGTTGTAGAGGAGGGATTTCCGATTGACCTTTTTTCTTCCTCACGGTTTATGAATGAGAAACGGGTGGGGGGTACCAAACGAAAGTCTCCCCCAGGGCCTATTTAATCCTATTCCTAAATATATACACTTTTAATTATTAGAATTTTGCTATTCATTCCTCCGGGGCTCGGTTGGAGTCCCTCGAGTCACCATTTAATTGGCCAGGGCCGGAAATACCCCCAAAGTTCCATCATCAGACTTGCCAGACGAAGGATAAGATGGGCTTTTGTTGTCTTCTGAGAGCAATTACCCGCTAGGGCCCTTGTCAATTTTTTTTCGACTCTAATTTTAGTCGGTTTAGTCCCTTATGCAAATTAAAAGCATCCCATTACACTTTAATAGGGCTAGAATCACGACTTTTTGTGTAGTGATATCTCGATTTCAAATTTCAATCTTGAAGAAATGTTTTTATACAATTCCTTATGGCGTCTTCGTGTTTTATTAATTTACTTGCCCTCCCCCAAGTCCTAATTTCATTTCTAATGAATATTGAGGGGTTCTTATTTTGATGGGGTTTTTGTATGAAAAAAAAATTGAACCCAGACATAGGTACTACAAGTAAAATCCTGAAGAATATAATATTATTAGTAGGGCATTTATTGGGATTTAAGGGACTTTGAAAGTCATCATCATCTCAAGACTCAGGATAAGTTTTTCCCATTTAAATTCGGCCGTTTCCTTTTTTAAAACTCAGCTCTGGAGGCTTATTGCTGCTGAGCTTAAAGGAACAACAGAGGGGTGTCAGGACTTAATTTGGAGGTGGGAAAAAATGAGAAATTGGGTGAGATTCGCCTCAAAAGGCCCGATGAGCCCCGATCTCCGAGCACCACACAATGTGCTTCCATTTATCACCCAACCACCCCTCCAATCTACAGGCATCAATCTAATTTCCTCTCCTCAGAGAAAAAGAAGACCCTTTCCGACTCCTCCGACTTCAAAGGGATCTTAGGATCAGAGTCTCATTCCAAATACATATTATTACGAGTTATTCATCAAGGTTTACAAGAGCTTATTTGGGGGGAGATTGATCCTGAGTGATCCTGAGAGTGATATGCTAATAATAGCATGGTAAATGTATCATATTGTAGCACCTACATTAAAGAATCTGCCAAAATGCTCTTATAAAATATAAAATCCGGCGTTTTTTTCTATAAATCTCTATAAAGTCTAAAGGGTATTTATCCTTAGTCTATTAAATATCTCTACTTGGTACTTGTAGACTGCAAGGCAAAACATACGAGTATATAAACAAGTTTTTCATACATATATCATACTAGGGTTAAGGGATATAGTGGTACTTTGTAAGTAAATTCAGTAAGTGAGAGCAGAATGATAAATGGATTGGTTTATTGGACACTTTTCTCGAGTAGACTCATTGTTGTTGCTGAAATGTTGTTCAAGATGAGTCGGGTTCTTTTTTTT